>ML331919.1:201469-231308 GCA_005239505.1 Nicotiana paniculata
CCCCCCCGCCTCCCTGTCTCCCTTCTATAAAACCCAACCTTTATTCTACGCAAGTCCTAACAACAAATTTCATCTGAATTCTTAACTCTTCTTTTTGAAGCAAACACTTTGGTTTTTTCTACTAAACCCAATAACTTTTAGTGCATTAAAAACCCTTCAAAAATCTTGTGAGAATTTACAAAAAAAGAAGAAAAAATGCAGGTAGTGAAGGAGTCATCATCAAGTATGAGAATTGGTGCCGGAGAATCAAGAAGGATAATAGAGTCCGTTTACGAACGGGTCAGGTTCTTGGTTTCGGGCAACGCTGTAGTTGTTTTCACCATGAGTGGTTGCTGCATGTGCCACGTGGTGAAGCAGCTCCTGTTCGGGCTCGGTGTGGGTCCCACCATCGTCGAGCTCGACATGGACTCCGCGGGGAAGGAAATTCACGCCTTACTGTTCCAATTAGCCGGGGACGGGCAGCAGCAGCCCGTCCCAGCTGTCTTTGTTGGTGGGAAGTTCTTGGGCGGGATCGAGACGGTCATGGCTTGTCATATAAATGGTACCCTTGTCCCTCTCCTCAAAGAAGCCGGAGCTCTCTGGCTCTGAACTCCCGTTTATAATTCACTAACTTTAAATCTTGGATCCGTTTCGCTCAACTACCTCCAACAAATTCTAAGTGGAATGTCCTATAATGTTTAGAATTTTATACTATTAGTAAAGGGAGACAAAAGAGTCAGACTGTGTCTAGTATCTCCAGAGGCTCTTATTGCCTTTTTTTTTTCTTTCATTTTCTTTTTCTTCGTTGGGGAGATGAAAAAAGAAATTAGGGTTTGTTGTATTTTATAATGACTTACGCTATATATTATCTTGGATTTCAGTGAACCAATGCATTTAACTCAATCTATTCTCTTAGTTTATTTTTCATCATTAGAGCAATATTTGCAGTTATTAGTTTTACAAGAGACAATGTAGGAAAAAATGTAATGTTATTAGTTTGTAGTGATTCTAGAGGCACTGCTTCACTTTTTTTTTCTCTTTAGTCGGAAAGAAAAGAAACAAAAAACTTAACGTCGTGTTTATAAAATCTAAATATGCATATTTTAATGGAATGTTTCTTGTTAACTAAATCAGTAGCTTCTCTTCAGTTTGTTTGTCACTATTTAATTTCTGCAATTGTATGGTTCTTTATCAAATTTACATTAGTTTTACCTTTTTGAGGGGGGGTTGGATGAGGAGGTGATGACTGGTTAGCATGAGCATGCAAAATTTTAAATTCTTAATTTATCTTATTTTAAGAGAAAAGTAAAACTGCAAAAAATTTCAAAAGACAAAATTATTAATGGTACTTAACGTTTTACGTGATATCATGAAGAAAAGTAAGGGGAGGTACGTCAATTTAAAAAGGGAAGAATAATGGTATATTTCGAATTAATTATGATCATATGATATGAATGCTGGATGAAAGTAGTTGTATTCCATTGGGCCTTGTTTGGACTTTGGATAATGAAAAAGTAAAAATAAAATAAAAAGTGAAGCGACTAAAAACAGAATTTGTTACTCAAATCTTAATTTGTTTATTTTATATTTCTTAATTACTACTGTAATTAAAACTTTATATGTTTAATGTAATTTTAATCGATTATAAACTTTTAACTGTCTTATTTTTGAGGTTACTGAATCCACTTAAATTTCTTGCAATCACTATTCAAGTCACTTGATAGGATAAAAACAATTATATTGCTAGTGAATAAAAGTTAAACTCTTATTAAGTTCATGTACATTTTAAGATTTACATTTTCTCATGACTTAAGTGACCATGGTAAAATATTTGGATAATAAAAGAACTTTTTAACAGTTGGGATTATGTGTAGTATAAAAAGCATGATTTTAATTTTTGTGCACTAATAGATAACTTTTTTAAAAAAAAATAAAAAATTGCAGGTTAAAATATCCTACAATAATAAGAAACTTTTCAAAAAAAAATTATTTGACAACTTAGAAAAATAAAGTACATAACATGTAATATGGATAAAAACGCACTGATATTTTGAACTATCTTATTACTGTCGATTCATACAAATTAAATGTAATTTTCATTTTGCTCGCCTTCTTGAAAAAATAACGGGTACATTTGCAATTAGCACGGGAATGATTATTTTACTTAGGGTGTTTGGAAAGCGACTGGGTATTGAAATTAGTGCAATTACTAGGGCAGTAATTACACAACCTAGTAATTACACAATATAGTTATAGTGGAATGTTTGTTTGGCATAATGTAATTACAGTATAATTACAAGCGTACTGCTTGTTTGCACAAGTGTAATTACCCAGTTAAATTAAATTTCAAATGAAGTAATTATTAAAATTTAAAAGTTAATATAATAAATATATTCCTATAAATAATTTTTTATAAGTATAAATAATATTAGATTTGGTATTTAAGATGCATATTTTTTTCTTGAATATACATTAATTAGTAGTCATATATTTATAACTAATATTATAAAAATAATTAATATATATTTTCAAATTAATAATATTTAGTTTAATTAATTGTAAAAACTACAAATATATGTTTTGTAATAACATCATGGAATGCATATTTGATAAATTAAATTAATATTTATAATATAATGTCATAACATTATTCAAATATTAACTAGAATAATAACGCAGTTACGCTAAATGAAAAAAATAAATCAAATAAGAAATAAAATATACGAGCAATTACATGGATTCACAAGAAGTAAAGGTAGAGAAATAAAGAATAAATCATGTACAGGAGAAAATTTATATTTTTAAAATTGTTAAAAAATTTAAAAAATTAAAAAATTAAAATAATTGAAATAAAAGTTATAAAGAAAAAAATTAAACTAAAAAGAAAAAAGGAAAGAAATTAAAAAGTAACTGTAAACCACCAATTCTCACCCCCCCTCCCCCGAGAATTAGAGAGTGTAATTACACTCAATTCCATGCTAACCAAATAATTGTTTCGCCAGACAAATATGCCAAACTGTGTAATTACATCCAAATCAAATTCTCAGGAGACTTTCCAAATAGGCTGTTAAAAATGTAATTATGTATGGTTATTGTAATGATCTTATATGAAACGTTATATAAGCTAATAAGTCTAGATTGAGACATAGCTTTCGATCGTATGACATGCTATTGTTGTTTTAACTTCAATACCACACAAGAGGGGGGAGGGTGATTTGTGCGGTGTCAATTTTTTGCCTAAACTGATTATAGAAGGACCTGGTTCTTCTAAGTGTTCCTTAACCTACTACTAGTGAAATAGTAAATGTGAAAAGTAAAGAACACAAGTATTTTACGTGAAAAATACCTGGCTCAAAAGATGAAAAAACTACGACCTACTTTTCAGTAGGATTTTCCCAAACTCTCCACTAAATCACTGGGCCAAAAACTGCGTTTACAAAACACTTCTGTAAACTAGGACTAATTCTCA
Source organism: Nicotiana paniculata (assembly GCA_005239505.1). NCBI lineage: Eukaryota > Viridiplantae > Streptophyta > Magnoliopsida > Solanales > Solanaceae > Nicotiana > Nicotiana paniculata. Next base: position 204,918 of record ML331919.1, read on the forward strand.
TCCCTTTGTAGCAAACAACCTCTAACTGTTGCGACAACTTCAAGTTAACTCTAACTTGAATACTCTAAGCACTTATTAATGCCTCTAGATAAAGCTGAAAGGTACAATATGAAAACACCTACTACAATTGAACTAGATTAAAAGACATACACTTGGAACTGGTTCTTCTATCTGGTTCATATAGTTTCAGATTTGCACACTTGAATCACACACGAATTGCTTGCAAAATGTCTTGCTATTTTGCTCTCAATTCACGTTTAACTTCTGCTTTGGCGCGTGCCTGTAGAATGAGAACATCCTGCAATATATAGAGTTAGTAAAATAGAAAACAACTAGAGTTCTACTGCTACTCTTCCTTGGTGGAAGAGTTCTAGTTGATCTCAACTTCTAACTCCTCCCTTATCTTGGATAGTGTTCTCTTTGAGTAGGGAGTCCTTCTCCTTATCAATTATGCAACCTTTTCGATCCGGAGATATCAATTATACCAAGCTAAGCTTATCTCCTTCACGTGCATCTCACATGCTCGAATCTGCTCGTGTCTATGTACACAAGGGATGGACCTAGTGCCTGAGCTTCTTTTGTCAATCTTCAAAACAAACATTCACTTGGGCCAACAAATTCCCCCTTTATTATGATGACAAACTTTGTTCTTTTCATAAGTTTAGGCCCTATTTCAACTTTGCTCAACATCAACACAATGTCAGAAACATTTTTCCTTTTAATCACTTATCATCAAGGACTAGGTTAATTAGGTTATAAACATCATTGTTCAAAGTGTAAAGCACAACTTTTTCCCCCTTTTGGCATCTTCGAAATGTTGCATAAAAATGTAATATAACCAGATTCTAAAACTTACTCATGGCCATAGGGGCTACTTCAAATGCAATCATGGATTAATAATCATAGATCAAGCTAAGAATTTTAACCATCAAAGAAATATAAACAAACAGTTAGAGTAAAAGACAGTGAATTTCATTGATGATTGATAAGATTCTACCACAAAGCATAAAAAGAAATAAAAACACCGAAAACATGATCAAAACAACAAAAAATCCCGAACTGGGTCACTGGTTGATCGACACTAGGCTAGGAGGCTTAAGGCTGAGAAGGTCCAGGTGCTTGGTTTTTGGCTTGGAGGAGTTTCAACATATCTTGAAGAATGCCATCATTCTTCTCCTTTTCTCTTGCCATCTCAGTTCTAAGAGCATCTCTCTCAGTCTCCACCTCTGGCAACCTCCTCTTCAGTCTCTTAATCTCAGTATCCTTAGCCCCACTTTCTTGCACCAAGGCTCGCACCTTGCTATTCACTGTTACCTTCTTGGATGAACCATGTTCTTTAGGAGTGGCATGGACTTCATAGTCACAAGCAATCAGAGTATTTGCCCCAAAATAATCTTTGCTTGTACCAACCTCTCACTTCTTCATAGGTACCTTAAAATGTGCAAGCACAACTGTGAGAATGAAGCCATAGGGAATGGCATAAGTCTTGGTGCCATTTAAAACCTATCAAGAAGCTGGATTATAAATTCAGGCCAATTAATCTGCCTCCCACTATCCAAGCACTCCATCAGGACCAAGTCCGTGAAGTTTGCAATGTGACTCGTTTCCTGCCTAGGCAGAACACATTTGTTGACAAATTCGAACAACACTTTGTGGGGTAGCTTCATCTCACTCTTGTACACAACCTTGAGCTCGATTTCCTCCTCATTGTCACTAAATTTTCTGGTAATGGCAAGGGCAGTAGGAAGATTTTCTAGGCTTGGCCACTTGAGCTTTGTATAATCATTATACCCCTCAGCAGGTACACCTAGAATTTCTCCAACTCCTTCACATTGAAAGAGACTTGCACTCCTTTCACCATACTGGTAACCCTTCAATCCTTCACTTCAGCATTTGCCATAAACTCAACAATTTCATTCCTGGCCAACCTGCCATCCATCTGAAGGAATATGTCCTTCCAGCCTTGCAATTCCAACTTCTCCAAAAGCAGCATAATTCCTTCCTCCTCCAAATCCCTGAGGAGTCTACCCTTTAGAATTTTCCTCTTGCAAAAACTTGACCAACTTGTCCTTCTTAGTGTCTGAATCATCTTCTTCCTCTCCATGCCATTCTTATTCCTCAACAATTTTTACTTGTTTTGATTTCACAACAGACCGGGTCCTTTTTGCCATGGTGGATGGTTCAGAAGAATTTGACTTTGAAACAGACTTCTTAGTGGATCTTGGCTTTCTTGGGTTTGGGAGTCAGAACCTCCACTTCTTCAGAAACTTCTTCATCGTGAAGGACCAGGTCCATCTGATCAATATCAACAGCCTCAACATGCTCATCCATCTTCTTCTTTCCCTTAGCAACACTTTTCTTTTACTTTCTTCTAAGGCTTTCCGCAGTTCTGACTCATTCTGCTTTAGTTGGCTTCCTGTGGTTCTTCCTCTTGTGCGAGGAATTTCAACAGTAACAGAAGGGCAAACCTTTCTTTTCTTGTTTGCCCTAGCAGTGCCAGGGGTTTTAATCTTTTAACTCCCTTTCTTCTTTGGATTATAGCTCTCATTCACTTTCTTCAATAGGTCTACGAGGGTTTTCTATACAGATGAACCAGGTTCATCTACATTTTACCCAAGTTGAGCCAACCCTTCAGCGGCTTTGCCAGACCCACTTCCCCCTGTTTTCTTTACACTCTCCTCTACTCCACAAGATTTCTCTCCCCAAACAACCATTGCACCTGTGTCTTGGGTTAAATTCGCAGCAGTGGGTGAAGAATCAACCACTCTTTTACCCTTTCCCCTCACAACACTCCTAACTCCCTTGCTCTATTTTCTTTTCCATTTTTAGTTTTACCACTAATTTCTCCAGACTCTGTATTCTCAACCACTGCTATAGACCCTACCAACACAAACCCTATTCTCTAAATTTGCAGCAATTTCGGAGATTGTCTCAGGAGTAACTTTAGGACCAGAAGATACCTGTTCAGTTTCGGAAGAAATAGTCCCCCCCCCCCAGTAGCAGATTTGAAGGAGTCATCAGATTTCTGAGGTTCTTCCTCCCTACTTGCTTTCAGTTGTTCATTAATTTTCTGAATTTGCTCTCCATCAACAACAACCTTGCGAGCTGTCATTTTTACTCTTTTCTTAGAGGTTGAGGTGTTGGAAGGAGTGATAGTGGTTGTAGAAGTGATTTCTTGTGGTGGTGATGAAGGGTTTTCAGAAGTGTTAGCCATTTCTGTGCTTGGGTATAGAAGAGAAAAGAATTTGATTGTGTTTGGAAGACGAGAGAAGATGGAGAGTGTTTGACGGCTTGAAAGAGATGGAGTTAATAAAGCAATGATGATGATAAATTTAAAGAGAAACAATAATTAATGGGTAACGACAACTTTTCAGACTTTTAGAAGTCTAATAAAACTGAATTTCAGTTTTGAAAAGACGTAGGGGTCTATCCCTAATATCTAGGTAGTTCAATTCGGTTAGGAGTGTTTTGAACGGAACTGGTTCACTTATAACGGATAAGTCCAAAAGAAGTTTGGAATTTGGTAGGACTCTACTCAAGATCCGAATATTATTATTTCAAATTATGCAGAGTGTAGAAAACATACCGCGTAATCTTGATGAATCAGGTTCTTCACTGAGAATTCTCTTGTGTAAGTCTATATTTTCCAAAATAACAAAAATATCATTAGAGATTAATGAATCATTTTAGCACATGGAACAAGATTATACTATTGAAAGTATGAGACTAAGCAAAAATTAATCTAATTATATACACAATTTTCAGATTTTCTAAACAAATTTATTTTTCAAATTTTTTTGTCATCATTTTTTTCATTGTGAATTCTGAACTGGTCCTTTTAGGTGATATTAACCATCCCTAATTCTAACCTGTTCCTTTCAAAGTTATCTCTACTTAGGGCTTTTGTGAAGATGTCAGCTCTTTGCTTGTCAGTAGCACAAAATTCCACAATGATCAATCCCTTTTTCATAGTTATCCCTCAAAAACTGATGCCTAACATCTATGTGCTTAGTTCTCTTGTGATGAACCGGGTTATTGGTCATACTAATTTACTAGTGTTATCACAAAAAATGGGGATTCAACCAACATCAATCCAAATTCCATTAATTATTGTTTGGTCCACAACAATTGAGCACAACATGAAGCAACAACAACATACTCAACTTCAGCAGTAAATAAGGCCACATAATTTTGCTTCTTGGTGGCCCAAGACACAAGACATAAGTCAAGAAAGTGTGACATACATGAGGTGCTCTTTCTATCCCCAAGAAAACCCGCATAATCAACATCAACATATCCCACTAGATTAAAATTATTACCTTTTGGATACCATAGACAAAGATCAGAGGTGCCTTTTAGATATCTCAAAATTCTCTTGACAACAGTCAAGTGAGACTCCTTTGGGTTTGCCTGAAATCTTGCACAAAGGCCTAAACTGAAAATAGTGTCAGGTCTACTAGCAGTAAGAAACAATAATGAGACAATCATTCCCCTATACAACTTCTGATCAACAGATGAACCAGGTTCATCTATATTCAACTTTGTATCTGTTGCAATGGAAGTGTTAATTTCTTTGGAATCTTCCATTTTAAACCTTTTAAGCAACTCTTTTACATACTTCTGCTGATGGATCATAGTTCCATTTGAATTTGTTTTAATTTGTACACCTAAAAAAAACTTAAGCTCATCCATCATGCTCATTTAAAATTTACTCCCCATTAGTTTAGAAAATTCTTTACTTAACTTATCTGTAGTTGCTCCAAAGATTATATCATCAACATATATCTGAACTACCAAGATATCTTTACCTTTTTCTTTCAAGAACAAAGTATTGTCAATTTTACCTCTCTTGTATTCATTCTCAAGCAAAAACTTTGATAATCTTTCATACCATGATCTTGGAGCCTGCTTGAGCCCATAAAGTGCTTTGTCAAGCTTGTACACATGATCAGGACTCTCGTTGCTTTCAAACCCCAGAGGTTTCTTGACAAACACTTCTTCCTTTAGATAACCATTGAGGAATTCACTCTTGACATCCACCTGGTGAAGGGTGAATTCCATGTAAGTAGCAAAGGCTATGAGGAGTCTTATTGCTTCCAACCTTGCAACAGGGGCAAAGGTTTCATCATAGTCTATGCCCTCCTCCTGACTATATCCTTAAACCACCAATCTTGCCTTGTTCCTTGTAACTGTTCCATCTTCATCAAGTTTGTTTCTAAAGAACCATTTTGTGCCAATTACTGATCTGTCCAAGGTGTTTAACCAAAGAATTAGATCCTTTGACCAAAGCTATTTCTAGGATGAACACGGGTTACTGATAATCAAGGAAATAAAGAGAAACGAGTAATATACAATATTGCAGAAATATAGAAAAGCAAAGTAGATTGTATTCGATAATCAGATATCCCTTTACAAGCTGTATTCATGTCCCTTATATAGGAGATTACTTGATATAGCGTACAACTCTTGCTATGATTGCCCATTAATGACTAATTATGACATTAATGGGGCGTTACAAAGGATAACGGTAATTGGGGTACGGTTACATAACGTAGAGTAATCAATTGTTGGTCCTTGAATCTGCCCCTAGTTTTGTCCAGATTCATTTTGACCGTGTCTCTTCCCTGTCTTGATCAGGTTGAGTTTTCCGTGGCTGATGGACTCGATGTTTTATTGATCCGTGCCTCTTTGTTCCGTATCTCTTTATAGAATCACATCCAGATGTCGTGTTTCCCTTGGTCCACGTATCCGGCTGAGTTTGTCTAGAATAAGCTAACGTGTGAGACTCTTTTTTACCAATACAGATAGTATCCCCACTTACCATTTATTTATAGATTAATATTTGGTAAGTGGATACGCATTTATGGCAGGAATATTTTGCCGCCGCTTTACCTCGAAACATTGTATCATTCTCTGAATCATAGGCATCGTTTGTCACTTCTATTTAATGCTCAAACCACGTGTCCTTCTCAGATTGGTTCTGCAGTTACTCGGCGCTTTTTAGGGCTTTCTGTGGTTGCGTCAGTCCCGAAGTGACACCTTCAATTATGACTTTTCATCATTATTTTTTTCCATGTTTGACGGTTGTCCTCAAGTATAAATACCTTTCTTCCACGAAACACTTTCTAACTTTGTCTTTTGTAAATAAATTTTTCTTGCCTTTGTAAACATGTCTTCTTCAAATAAACCTCAGAGAGTAATAGATATTGAGAATTTAACGCCATCCGACTAGGAGCCGGAGGGGTGGTAGACTTAGGGGTCTAGGATCCACTCCTTCGAGAGGCTCTTCTTCTTCTCTGATAGTTTCCCCTCCTTCCGCTAGGTCCCTAGTTTCTCCAAGGGATAGGGCTTCCCAGTCTTTGTCTAGAGGTAGAGATGAACGCCTTCGTGAACCTGGAGTTGATGAAATTATTCCTGCTGAGTTTGTCTTTGCTAGAGATAATCAAGTTCTCGTAGACCAATATTCTTCCCTTGAGTGTCGAAAGGTATCCAACCCTTATTACTAAGGGTCAGATTTCCCTTGTTCGTAGAGAGTGTTTTTGGAGGCCTGATTTCCCTGTCTACATTCCGAATAGTAATAAAAAAATAAAGTCTTACAAGACAGGATACTCTTTTGTTTATACGTACCCTTTTACTCTAGGGTTTAGACCTCCCATTGATCCAACCATAATTGAATTTTTCCGTTTCTTCAATATCTGCTTAGGAAAAGTTGGTCCGCTTGTGTGGCGAGTTGTCGCATGTCTTAGGAGTTTAGCTTCTTTAGCCTCAATTCCTTTTACTTTCAACCATCTTATTCATCTCTACTCTCCTGCCTTGTTTCGTTAAGGGTTTTTTGCTCTGACTGCTAGGAGTAAAAGACTGCTGGTAACCCCTGGAGATGATAAGGATAGGGATTGGTACCTCCGGTATGTCGTTGTACCCACTGTTGGTTTATTGGGTGAAGAAAATCTTCCCTTCCCTGAGAAGTGGAATCGTGCACGTGAGTATGCTTTAGCTCACATCTATTACTTTTCCTCGTTCTGATTTGAGATGTTTTACTAACATCGTATCTGTTTCTTCTTCTCTCAACAATCATGGGTACTGTTGAGAATGTCTTTGGTATCCGTGATTGGGTAGAAAAACTGTTGTCCGTTACTCCTTTAGAAGATAGATCTTGGAAGTACTTCGCTGGGAAGTACGGTTGGCATGTAAAGACCCACAGTAAGTGAATCTTTTGTTCTTGCTTCTTTCCTTACTCGAGCCTCTTCTTTCTCTGTCGCTTAACTTTTTCCCTTTTGATAGGGTTCTCTGCTCGTGGGTGTCTGCATCATCTATCCCAAAGATGTCTTTGGCCCACGCCCAAGAGATTATTGTTGGTTCCTCAAAGAGGAAGATTGGTGAGTCCCGTTCCGTAAAATAAGAAGAAGAATAAGAAGAAGAAGAAGAAGAAGAAGAAGAAGAAGAAGAAGAAGAAGAAGAGGGTGCTTTGGTGCGTAGGCCACAGAGAAGGCGAGTGGTTACGGACGATGTGTCTACACCCATGACTTTGCCTTCCTTGTCTGTGGTTGAGCCCTCTACCTCTGAAGATGTTTCACATTCCCCCATTCATGAGTTTGTAGATAACTTGTTCCATGAATGTTTTGACCTTGCTCCTGATGATGTCCCTTTGGCTGCTATTTTTCATGCTTGTTTAAGAGAAGCTGTCTCATATGCTCCTCTGGCTATTACGGCTTCTGCTGTTGCTTTGCTAGTGGCTTCCTCAACTCTTCAATCCTCTGTGCCTGCTGCTTTGCCCATGGCTTCTCCAGTTCCTCAACCCTCCGTGCCTTGTTGCTTCATCTCTGCCTGTTTCCATGCCTTCCGATAGGGAAGTAGGGTCTTCCAGCAGAGAGATGCGGCATGTGATAATAGAGGTTATAGCTGAGGGGAATATTTTCAAGAAAATGGGTGAGCCCAAAGTGTGGCTCAAGCCTTTGATAGGTCCCACTGAGAAAACCAAGCTAGTCAACCATAATGCTCTTACATGGGCCAATGAAGTTGTGCATACCTCTTTGAAGGTATGATGAAGGTTATCCTATATCATTTTCGTATATGAAATTTATCATATCTAATTGGTTTATTTCTTGTAGATTAATCTTATAAGCATGGAGCTCATGAAGAGGATCTCAAATACGGATCAGGAGACAAAAGAGTTGCAGGCCGATGCTGATAATTGGAAAGCACAATATGATCGACTAAGGATTGAAATGGATGCCTTAGAAGAGGAAAAGAGTACCTTGAAGCGGAAGATGAGGCTCATGGCGGCAGAACTAGCAGTAGAGAAGGCTTCTTCCAGTCAGGCTGATAAGGACAAGAGTATTCTGGAGTCCTCATTTGCTGAGCAGCTATCCCGCGCCTCAGAGGAGATTAGAGACTTGAAAAACTTGCTGGGGCAGAAGGAGGAATACTCAGGCGAGCTCGTGCAATCACTCACCCATACTCAAGAGGATCTTCGTAATGCTTTAGATAAAGTTCAAACTCTGGAGGAGTCGATTGTACCGTTAAGGGCCGCCCATGAAGCTGCTGAAGTGGAGAAGGATGGATTGAGAGCTGAGCTTCAAGTAAGGGCAAAGGATTATGAAGATCTTGAAGAGGCGGCTGCTGTTGATGTGAGCTGGGCGCATATGAATTCTCGCCTTGACACATTGACGAAAATGAGTCAAGAGGGTTTCGACCTTAGTGATGAAATAGCTAAAACTAAGGAAGTCATGGAGAAGGCTCAACAAGGTCATAAACTCTCTTCACCTGATGGTGAGACTCCTGCTACTCGTGCCTCTTCATCCCTAGTTGCTCCCGTTCCTCCTGTTGATGAAGAAGTCAATCCTCCTTCTCGAGAAGATTAAAGTTTTGATTTGCCCCCCTTTTTTTTTTTTTATTTGATTGGTGGTTACCCCCAACTCCATCGGGGGTAAACTTGGATCTTTCAAAAGTCCCCAACTGAAAACTTAGGGGCATTTCGATGTATAAACTATATGCGGCTAAGTACTAGTTTGTACTTAGTTCTTACTTAGCTGTTTTTTTCGAATATATGCAAATTAAGACTTTTTGCTTCGAGTTTCTGCTTTACTCTTAAGTCTTTTGCATGTTTAATTTTCGAGGTTTTAGTTTTTACCTCTCAATTTTTGCATGAGGATGCTGTAATCACTCGTACCTTTTCATAGTAGGTACGGTGTTTGTGAGCCTTTTTGTAGTAGGCTTCATTTATGAAAGAGGGCCCTTTATGATTGACATGAAGAAGACGTCTCAACTTCATGATAATGCAATAGAGTGATAAACTTGGATCTTTCAAAAGTCCCCAACTGAAAACTTAGGGGCATTTCGATGTATAAACTATATGCGGCTAAGTACTAGTTTGTACTTAGTTCTTACTTAGCTGTTTTTTTCGAATATATGCAAATTAAGACTTTTTGCTTCGAGTTTCTGCTTTACTCTTAAGTCTTTTGCATGTTTAATTTTCGAGGTTTTAGTTTTTACCTCTCAATTTTTGCATGAGGATGCTGTAATCACTCGTACCTTTTCATAGTAGGTACGGTGTTTGTGAGCCTTTTTGTAGTAGGCTTCATTTATGAAAGAGAGCCCTTTATGATTGACGATGTTTTCAACTATATTTCATCCTGCACATTCTTTTTTGATTAAAACCACAATTTTTATTTTTGAAAAGTGTCATTTTGGCAAAGGGTTTTGTAATAAAGAAAAAAATGGACCATCTTTGGGAATACGGCCCTTTAATACTTCGGGTAGGAAGTTTTTTTTTTGTATTTTTTATTTTTTTAAGGCTTTGTTCGCGAATTGGGTCGAAATTTAAAGACAAAACACAGGCGGCCACTTTTAGAAAAACAGCCTTCCGGCACTCCACTTGGGCGATCAGGCTATAATGGTGTCACCTAATTTTATTTAGGGCTATATCCTTTTGATTTTGAAAAATGGAGTTGGACCCGATGAGGGTTGCCTACGTATCCCACACCCGTGAGAATCAAACAATGTGTAGTTCGGAAAAATCCTGACTGATTAAAAATATACACCCACTCATTTTGTTTTATTTTCTTTTTTTTTTTCCACAAATTTTGGCAGAATTTCGGGATAAATACGAGGATTTTCAAAACAGGGTGAATTCTCTATTCTAGCTCGCTCTTGGTTTTTCTGTTAAATTTTTGGTTTAGCCGGTCAATACACAAGCTGAAACAAATAAATGCATACGTAACAAGTAAGATGCATCAGGATAGTCTTTCATTTCGGGTACACCTGTCCTAGACGGACCCAACCCCTGTGTTGAGCCCCCTAAGTCAAATGCACATGATGCAGATAAGCGTTCTTACTAGGGATCCGGCATGAGGCTGTGTTATACTAGGTTTGAACCTGGGGTTTTATTCTAAACCAGGCTTACCCGAGAGGACAGCTCGAGCCGAGGTCGGGGCAGCGTACCGGGAATACAGAAGCTTCACCGGCTTTGTAACTTGTCCGTACCTCGTTCTAAAATTTGGATATGACTCTAACAGAAAAGAAGTCACACGAAGTGCACACTTCCCAGATGATTTAGAAGACTCAGAGAGAAGAAGGGTTTCGGCACAGTTTATATACAGTTCAGATAATATCTAAGAGGTAAAAGGCGACATTTAGCACGTTAGGTTTAAACATGTAAAAATCAGATAATAAAGCCAAATAAAACAGTCTATTCTGAGCTCGAATTCTTGAACCCTGAACCAGAGATTCTGGGTTCGGTCCCCAGCAGACTCGCCAGAGCTGTCACACCTCCTTGTTCCATTATCTCCGAATTAATGAAAGGGGTAATAAGGGAGTTTTTCCAATTAAAGCGACATTATTCGGATTTGGGATTTATTTTAGTTTCAGAGTATCCACCCAAATTTTTTTACGGTGTTCCGGGACACCATTTATTTATTGAAATCCCAAACCGAGGAAATTTTTGACTCTGTTTAAAAATGTCTGCGACCAGAAATCGAAGTAAGGAATTTTGTTAACCCGAGAGAAAGTGTTAGGCATTCCAGGGTTCCGTGGTTCTAGCATGGTCACTCAACTATTAATATTTGGCCTAATTATCTGATTATTTACGTATTTTTTAAACTTATTGTGCTTTTTAATCTTTTTCACTTGTTAGCCGCTTTCAATATTTATGGATTTACCTTGAAATAAGTCACGATGGTGTGCACTTATTTTTTCTTGGACACATTATAACTACGCCACATGAAATGCACCCGCAATTACAAATTGTGATTTTATTATAGTTTGAAATTAAAGACGGGGACATGAGTTATCGCACCCGAATGTAGATTACGTGGTCAAGACTATGGTCGTGGCGGTTTTATAGTGCCTATTTGAGGCTATATTCGTTTATTCTTTATGCTTTCCATTTGAGTAAGCATTTTGGTTTTTAAAAAAAGATCAGGACGTTTATGGATTTATCTTGGAAAAGTTACGATGGCGTACACTTGTTGTTTTTTAGCACATGGAAAAAACGTCACATGAAATTCACCCGTGATTGCTACGTGCATTTTATTAGTTGTTTAGAGTTTAAGGGTCGGGGGCATGAGTTGCCACTCCCGAGTGTAGGTTAAGGTAATTTGAGGTAATACTCAATTTTTGTCAATTTTCAAAGTATAGGTGTTCATTCTACCNACATGGAATTTTGTCTTAAATTTTGTGACAAAACAAGCCTTAAAAACTGAATTAAGTCATGGTTGCTTTTATTTAGAGTGGACAACCTAAGAAAAAATCCGGATTTTAGATTCTATCTTTTTTATAATCGATTTGAAAACCCATTTGTGTTCAGTAGTGAGAAATTTACAGCGGATATCGTGAATGAAAACACTTCTCATGCTAATTGACAACAGAAGAGAAAATGATTGGTTACAGATTGCTTAACACAGTTAACGGGTCTAACATTCCAGGCCCCATAGCCTGAAATTCAGACACTATCAGGCTCAATTGGGCCATGTTTACGAGTCTGGTCCAGCTCGGGTGACCTTGGTAGGTCTGGACCATAACTACTATAGTAATAAACGTTTCATAATTAAGAAAAATACGACTAATCATAAATTTTATATAGTTCAGTCCATATTTACAATTGAAAAAAGCGCAATGTATATAGAAGCCTGTAGATATGCTATTACTATTACATTATTCCTAAACCATAGTAATACTGATTTTTACTAACAGGAAAAATAAAGAAGGGTAAACAAAACTAGTTGCTGCTCCTGTGCAAACCAGCAAACATATCCTTCAAAGACTAAAACCTGTATTTTTTCAATGTTAATCTAAAATTATAAGTCCAAAGTTTGAGTACTTGGACAGTATTAACGACAGACCTTTGGGCATTTTGTGAGATGAATCTAGCCACAAAAGGAATTTAGGTTCAACCTTAGTGATGCCATAGGAGAACAAAATATGTTCATGCCTTTTTATGGACTGAATCTAACCATAGAAAAGGTTAGATTCAAACCCAGCGATATCACTTTGTTTAGACTCTTTAACAGTCATCTTTATGTCATGCAACAGATTTTAGCAAGCATTTATTCAAATACTTTGACTACTATGGGCATTTTGAGGAGTGAATCCGACTATTTTGTTACTTCAGATTCACTTTCCTAAAGCTCCTTCTCATTACACACTTATATCCTTTGAAGGATAATTTTCAGCAAAGCTAAAGTACTGTTTTGCACTATTAATGGGGTGAATTTGACTATTAGGAAGTCAGATTCATCTACCCTATTGCTAACTTAACACAATTCCAAACCATATAGAGGCTTTCTCATTGAGGAATTTTAGAGGATGAATCTGACCAATCAAAGGTTCGGATTCCTCACTCTAATGCCTTTCTTAATTACATATTTTATACCCTTAAAAAGGGTAAACTTCAGCCAACTATTTGTGCACTACTAAGGGGTGAATTTGACTATTAAGAAGTCATATTCATATACCCGAATGCCAATATCCTAAACTATCTAGAGACTTGCTTATTGAATATCTTTATTGACTAAAGAGACTCAATCGAAAGCATATTTCTGCATTCTTATTGATGGAATCTGACCATAGAGAAGGTCAGATTCAACACCTTAATGCAACTTGTTTCCTAATATAGGACCATGAGTACTTATCACATTTATATACATATAACATTAAGCAAACAATCATGCACCAACAGGAGAAATACTAACATCAAGACATTACCTATCACACTCACAGAGTCATTATCATGTCAATAAACATCTACACAATCACATCTAACAAAACAGAAACAGTAACTTCATTCATCAAGAACAACCAGTTTTGCACAGTGAGCAAAAAATGAGGATTCTAGTCCAAAAATTTCATTAAGAAGAGATGAATTGATACATACCTTTATAGAGAAAAACAACAAAGAGACTTGACCAAATAAAGGTCAAGTATGAACAATAACAGCAAGAACGAAGTGAAATCAGCAGCAGTAAACATAAACCCAAAGAAAACCCAGTAGCCCAGCAAGAATTGATCCAGAATTCTTGAGTAAGGATGCTTAAAACTCCCAAAAGTCAGAGTCTAAAGTAAATATAGTAGAAGCTGAGAACTAGACCATGTATCTGTGAACTTGATTCCAAGGGAAATCAGATTTCTTCTTTGTTTTTCTACTACTTTTTTTGAAATTTTTGTTTATGAATCAGAAAATATTTTGATTCTTTCTGTATTTTCAGAATGTATTAGCAGCTAAGAGAAATTGAAAGAATGTTCTTTTTAGTATCCAAAAAATCCTCCTTGTCTAAAGGAGGGGGGGTCTATTTATAGGAGACTTGTGAATAGGATATCCTTTGGTATATTCCTAATTCATTAGGCTGAAGAGGGTACATGTACAACTGTCCACCCTATCCTTTTGGAACAACTGCTCCTTTCCAGAACATTCCAGCCTTAGAGAAGACCTTTCTACCCTTAAAAATCTGATTTCCTAATCTACATTACCTGTTGTACCCCTTGGAGTCCCTGAATTTACCATTGGGTAATCAAGGTTAAACTCACTTGGGTTATTGTTTAACTCTAGTTACCTAACCCTAGCTATGTTCTTTAGTCAGCCATGAGTTGTTCTTAATTATGGTTGAGTCAAACTAGTTAAAGGTTAATTGATTAAATGCCTAAAGATAGTTTTTATACTAATTATCTATGTTTAAGTTAAAAAAAAGGTAGGTCAATCAATTTAATTCCTTAACTTAAACTAACTGATTTAGTTAAGTTAATCCAATTTTATTACCTAAAATCAGAGGCTTAACCAATTATTAAACCTAGGTTTAAATTAATTAATCAATCAGTTTAACTAGGCTTAATTAAGGTTAGTCAACTCATTTTTCTTAACTTAGGTTAAATGATTTGTTCAGTTAATGAAACCTAAATTAATTATCTTAAACAGATTTTTAATACTTAGTTAATTGTCTAAGAGACTATCAACCTAAGTTAAACTAGTTAAACAAGTGTATTTTAGGAGGTTATCACTAATTAGGGTAGCCTTGAGTTTAGGATTGAACTAAGTTAATTCATGGCCCTGCACTGGTTCAGATTAACTAGTAATAATCCTAAAAGAGCTAATAGCTCTTATGCATGACACAATTAGGAAGGAATCCTAAATTGATATTCACTTAACACTAAACAGAATTAACAATCAAAGCAAAGAAAGACGGAGATCAAGTTTCTGTTCAATCAGCACAAAACAATTCCAAATTATTATCTAGATAGGTAAACTCGATCACAGTTCTAATCATAAAAACATGATGACACTGTTCTAATTATTATCTAGTTTCAGTTCAATCATCTGATTCAAATCGCAATACAGGATAACACTGCTCTAATCAAGATTAAACAAATTGTCATTTTAGATTCTTCTTAGTCAATCTAGAGCAGGATAGTAAAAGTCAAACAATGAGCGAGGATAGACAAAGAAAATAGAAAGAGAGAAAGAAAAAGAAAGAAAAGAAATTACTGAAACAACCTAAAAGAAATGATTGACATGAGATTCGGTCTTAAAAATGAAATCCAGAATCTTTTACCACAAGAATTCCTAAACTGATTAATCAAGATTCAAATAATGAAAACATAATCAAACTATTGTGCGGATTCAACACACGAGACAGGAATATTCACACTTGATCGATTCAATGCAACAAATATGGAAAACAGTGAAAGAGAACAAACAAATATGGATTTATAACGATGACATATTCATGATGATTTTTTACAGAAGAGAAATCAGAAACGGGGAAGTACCGGTTTAAGAAAACTTGGCCGGAAAAGTTGAAGGTCGCCGGACCTTGGTCGGACCCTGGTAGGGTTTGAAAATGAATCAAACCCTCATGAATCGATTGCCCTAGTCAAGAGAAATCGACCCATGAAGGTCTGAGCCATTGAGTGTCTATAAATTCGCTGGGGAGTAATTTTTGGGTTTTCAGATTCTTAGATCTGAATTTGACACAAATCGATTGGATTTTTAGGGAAACTAGCAACGGGAGGTGATACAGGGGACGATGGTGATCGCCTGGTAAAATTTTGGGCTGGTTTGGAGAAGCTCAGCCGCCGACAGGCGATTTTCGGTCGGCGAAGATGGGTGGGGACACGACGGAGGCCGGCGGAGGCTTTAGAGAGAGGATAGAGACGGAAGGGGTGGGGGTTAAACTTTGGTGGAATGAGGGGGTGGGGTTCAGTTCAGACATATATATATATATATATATATATATATATATATTAAATAAATAATTAGTTCCTAGCCGTTGGATCTGGGAAGATCAACGGCTGGGATTAGTTTACTTATTCTAAAACAGGGTCGTTTGGGTAATGGAGGGGTCAGGCGGGTTGTGGGGTATTTGGGCTTGGGTCAATGCGGGTAATGAGAGGGATTTTGGGCCTGGTCAATTCTAGCCCAGGTCCGAATTTTGCCTATTTTACATCTAGTTAATTAATTCTAATTATGTTAACACCTAATAAAAATATAGTAATTAATTCTAAACTCAATTTGCCTAATTAAGGTTAATTGATAAGTTAATTAAGAGTGAAGCAATTAATTTAAAAACTTCTAAACACTCAAAGGGCAAGTTTTACAATTTTGTTAAAAAGAAATAATCAAATCAAGACATTAACATTAACATACTTTATATTAAACAATTAGATTTATTTAAATGATAACTAAGGTTACATGTTTAATCATGCCATTTTAAATTATTTATGTATTTAAATGACGGATTATGGATATATAATGTAAAGAAATAAACTGGCAAATATTAAAAATTCAATAAAAATCCGTAAAACTAATTAATTTAGTGAGATTTATAGGATTATACGATAGGTAAAAAATCATGTGCTCACAGTGGCTGATGGACTCGATGGTTTATTGATCCGTGCCTCTTTGTTCCGTATCTCTTTATAGAATCACGTCCAGCTGTCGCGTGTCCCTTGGTCCACGTATCCGACTGAGTTGTCTAGAATCAGCTAACGTGTGAGATTTTTTTTTACCAATACACAGGGGTCTTAGTACCAGATGCCAAACTTGACTCCTTTCAAATTTGTTGAGTTCATCTTACATTATATACCCAGTCTGCATCCTGCAAAGTCTCAGTAACATATTTAGGTTCAACAAGAGATAAGAAAGCATCAAAAGCATAAATATTCTTTAACGAAGACCTTGTTTTGATTCCAGAGGTTGGATCAGTAATGATATTCTCAATGAAATGAGAACTTTGATACTTGTAATATTTCACAACCAACTGGTTTCCCCTTGATTTTACTTCAATGCTTTGTTGTTGTGGAACAAGTTTATGGATAGGTTCCCTTGAGGTTTGATGATCGTTTCCATTTTGTTCTATTCCCCCTGTCATGTTGCCCTGGATGGAAGAAACTATTCCATCATCTGTGCCTTCCTCCAATGCAGCTTCAGTCTGGGTTGTGGTTTCATTTAAGTTTATTACCAGTCCAATTGCTTCATCATCATGTTCCTGTCTCTCAGAAAGAATGTTAGTTTCATCAAAAACCACATGAACGCTTTCTTCAACACACATATTTCTTTTTTTATAGACCTTATAAGCTTTTCTATGTGAAGAATTTCCTAAGAATACTCCCTCATCACTTCTGGGATCAAACTTACCTAGAGAGTCTTTACCATTATTCTGTATAAAGCACTTGTATCCAAATGCCCTAAAATGAGATATATTTGGTTTTCTCCCTTTAAGTAACTTATAGGGAGTCTTCTCTACAAGTGGTCTAGTCATG
Source organism: Nicotiana paniculata (assembly GCA_005239505.1). Lineage (NCBI taxonomy): Eukaryota > Viridiplantae > Streptophyta > Magnoliopsida > Solanales > Solanaceae > Nicotiana > Nicotiana paniculata. The sequence goes on from ML331919.1 coordinate 222,165, forward strand.
CACCTATTTATGATGTAGCATGCATTATTTACAGCTTCTGCCCAAACGCTATGGGGCGGTTTACTACAAAAAAGCATAGTCCTAGCCATATCTTCAAGTGTCCTATTCTTTCTATCAACTACTCCATTTTGTTGTGGAGTCCTAGGAGCAGAAAAGTTATGATATATGCCATGCTCATCACAAAATTCAGCATTTTCAAATTCAGTGCCATGATCAGACCTAATTGATGCAAGTTGATTACCTAGTTGCTTCTGAGTTTTTCTAACAAAAGAAATGAACATGTCAAATGCTTCATCTTTAGATGTTAAAACAATGTCCAAGTAAACCTTGAGTAGTCATCAATAAGCACCATCACATCTTTTACCACCTCTAGTTAATGTTCGCATTGGACCACAGAGATCCAATGGACCAGTTCCATCGTCCTGACAGTGCTTACCACTTTCTTGCATTAAAAGAGGATCTTACCTTCTTCCCCCTTGCACAAGCCTCACAAACTTTGTCTTCATTGAACTTGATGTTAGGCAACCCTATCACCAGGTTCTTAGAGACTAATTTGTTGAGTTGACTTAGACTGGCATGTCCAAGTCTCTTGTACCAAAGGAGGGGATCATTGTCCAACACACTTAAGCATGTGAGTTTATTTTCTGAAAGTGTGGATAGATCTACAATATATATATTGTTTACTCTTTTTCCCTGCAAAACAATCTTGTCAGTAGTAAGATTAACCACAAAACATTTGGTAGAGGTGAATTCTACCAAGTTACTTATATCACACAGTTGTGATACACTTATTAGACTGTATTTAGGCCATCTATCAAGTAGACGTTCTCAATAGAGTGAGAATCAGTCTTACCTACCTTACCAACCCCAATGGTCTCACCTTTCTTCCCATTTCCAAAGGAGACATTACCTCCTTTGAGGTCCTCAAGTGAAAGTAACTGGTTCTTGCTTCCTGTCATGTGCTTTGAGCAGACATTATCCATGTACCATATTTGGCTACTCCCCTTCACTTGGACCTGCAAAAGGAAATCAGGGGTTAGTCTTAGGAACCCAAACTAGTTTGGGTCCCTTTCTATAGGCAAAAGTATGAACCAAATTTTTTTTAGCCCAACTTGGTAGCCTATTCTTCCCTTGAACAAATTCTTTGTTCTTTTGGCTTGCCTTTTCTTTTGCATTGCATTCACTTTTATAGTGACCTATTTTTTACCACAGTGAGTACAAATCTTGTTCTCAGGAAGTGTAAGGTACTTGATTTTGGGATCCCATTTAGTTGGCAGATTCCCAAATCCAAGTCCTCTTCTATTGCTACTATGATGTTCCTGTAGCCAGGAAAGTGCATCACATTACCAGTTCCATTTACAAGTTCTGTCTAGTTCATGCTTGACCTTGCCTAGATCCTCCTTCAAAATTCTTACTTGCCTATCCTTCTTATAGAACTCATCTTTCAGTTTACCTATATTTTCTTCTAGAGTGAGTTGTGTGCAATCAACTATATTCTTACTTGTTCCTAATTTTAGTTTTAGGTTTTCAGATCTAAGTTCTAGGAAATTTGATTCAAATGCATGAACCCGCTTCTTTAGTGCAGTATTTTCACTTACAGTCTCATTAACCCTAAGTTCCAGGTTCTTACACTTTTGATTTCAAAATCACACATTCCTTATACAACTGTTCCTTTTCATTGTTTATATCCTCATATTCATCAATGAAATCTAGAAGTAACTCAGATAGCCTTTCTATAGACAAAAATTTAATCATGTCTTTGAGATGAATTACACTTACCTCAGATTCCCCATCAGATTCTCCAATGGCCATAAGTGTTTGTCCATCTCCATCTTCATCATCTGAGCCTTCATCTGAGCTTTCTCCCCAAGCAGCAACCATAGCCTTTGTTGATTCTTTGTTCTTCTTGGGTTGAACTTGTTCCGTCTTCCTGTTTCTTCGTTCAACTCTTTCCTTCTTCCATTCAATTTCCCATTGAGGGCAGTTTTTGATGTGGTGATCAATATTCCCATACTTGTAGCAACCCTCATTGGTTTTCCTTTCAGGAACCTTTGGTTTGATGCAGCTTCCACTTCTTGAAGGACCCTTTTCTCTCATTAGGTACTTCATGAAGTCCTTTGTTATCATAGCCATTTCATCTTCTTCCAGATTAGAACCTTCAGTGATTCTGAGTGCTAGGCTCCTTTCCTTCTTGGGTACATCCATCTTCATGGTTTGCCTTCTAAGTTCATAAGCAGTGAGATTTCCAATTAGCTCATCCAACTTAAGAGTGGCAATGTTCTTTGATTCCTGAATGGAAGTGATTTTGCTCTCCCAAGTGACTGGCAGAACCCTTGTCAAAATCTTCTCAACTCTGTCTTCTTCAGGAATAATCCTTCCAAGGGACTCAAGTTCATTTGTCAGTGTGGTGAACCTTGTATACATCTCTTGGATGGTTTCCCCTTCCTTCATAGTGAAATTTTCATATTGAGAATATAGTAGAGTTCCTCTGGACCTCTTCACTTGAGGTGTTCCTTCATGAGCCACATGTAAAATTTCCTAAATTTTCTTAACGGTGGTACAACTTTGAATTCTGTTTTACTCGTCTGGACCAAGTCCACACACAAGCTATTTCTTGGCCTTAGCATTCTTCTCCCATTTCCTCAAATCCTCAGCAGTGCAGTCATCTCTTGTTTTTGGCACATCTACTCCTTCAGAATTCTTCTTCATGGTAGCCAGGGGACCATCAGTGACAATGTCCCATAGCTCATAGTACTCTCCTATGATGTGGTCTCTCATTCTGTTTTTCCACTAGGAGTAGTACTGGCTATTGAAGAGTGGTGGCCTAGCAGTTGATTGTCCTTCCAAATTTTCAGGTGGTGCACACATCTTGATCTTCTTCTAAGGTGTTAACCTCTTCAAGGATAACCTGCTCTGATACCGATTGATGTTTTAATTTCAATACCACACAAGAGGGGGAGGTGGGGGCGGGGGGGGGGNGGGGGGATTTGTGTGGTGTCCAATTTTCTGCCTAAACTGATTATAGAAGGACCTGGTTCTTCTAAGTGTTCCTTAACCTACTATTGCTGAAATAGTAAATACGGAAAGTAAAGAACACAAGTATTTTACGTGAAAAACACCTGACTCAAAAGGTGAAAAAACCACGGCCTACTTTTCAGTAGGATTTTCCCAAACTCTTCCACTGAATCACTGAGCCAAAAACTGTGTTTACAAAACACTTTTGTTTTGTTGAAAACAACCTCTAACTGTTGCGACAACTTCAAGTTAACTCTAACTTGAATACTCTGAATACCTATTAAAATTGCCTCTAGATAAAGCTGAAAGGTACAATATGAAAACACCTACTACAATTGAACTAGAATAATAGACAAACACTTGGAACTGGTTCTTCTATCTGGTTCATGTAGCTTAATCTTTTCACACTTGAATGATACACGAATTGCTTGTAAAATGCCTTGCTATTCTGCTCTCATTTCACATTTAACTTCTGCTTTTGTGTGTGCATATAGAATGAGAACATCCTGCAATATATAGAGTTAGTAGAATAGAAAACAACTAGAGTTCTACTGCTACTCTTCCTTGGTGGAAGAGTTCTAGTTGATCTCAACTTCTAACTCCTCCCTTATCTTGGATAGTGTTCTCTTTGAGTAAGGAGTCCTTCTCCTTATCAATTATGCAACCTTTTTCGATCAGGAGATATCAATTATACCAAATTAAGCTTATCTCCTTCACGTGCATCCCACATGCTCAACTCTGCCCGTGTCTATGTACACAGAGGATGGACTTGGTTCTTGCCTGAGCTTTTTTTTTTTGTCAATCTTCAAAACAAACCTTCACTTGTGCCAACAACTACTCCTTAAGGGGTCGCATTAGATTCAGGGAAGGATTAAAATATCGAAATAAAATATAGAATTATTTTGATTGATTGGTTGAATTACTTATTATGGGATTAGCAATGTCAAGATTATTTATATTAAGATTGTGACATTATTTTTATACCACTCGCAATGTGGTATAATATTTCGAGAATCTGTAATCCCGAGATAAAACACCAAAATGCTAAATTTTCTTTCTGCATATAGCTCTTTCTTAAAGCCCTTTAAAAAATTTAAGTTAAAATTGAGGATAAAAATTTATCCCATTTAGCTAGTGTAAAACCAAGCACATGTTTTACATTATTATAGCACGTATGTTTAATTTTTAGTCCAATAAATCAAATATCCCACCAATAAAATATTCACTAAATAATTCCGTTACTGTTTTATTCTTCATATTATAATTCCATCTTTATAATCCCAATATAACTTGTCTAACCAGACGACCCTTCTTGCACAAGACACACCTCCACTTGTAGCGTTTATACCTTTTTTTAACAATCTTTTTGGAAGATACTCTGTGAAAGGTTTACTTCTTATGAAGACGAAAAACAGATAGTATAACAACTTAAAGAAATATGAATTTTTGAAGGCTAAGCAATTACTGTATATATAAAAGAGCTATTTTTTTTTTGGGATCTAAAACTGTAATAGTACTTGATATATAAGAAGAGAATACAGTTGATGGTCAAGAGAGTGACGTATAAAGTGAAGGACAAAAGAGAAACACTCTGATTTGATAATGTATGAGATACTATATATATATATATGCAGAACCTGATTTTTATTGCTTTCAGTTACTTTCCTTCGACTTGGACTTGCAGTGTTGACTGACTTATATCTTCAATATATAGAGTTAATTATATTTGCAAAAATGATCAAACACTGGTTCTTGCTTTAACCCCACTTGTTTGTTTTTACCTAAAAAGAAAAAGGAACAAATAAGATAAGAAAAGGAAGAAAAATCTTGATCTTGTTCATGTTCCATGCACAACAAGAAAGTTCTATTATATATAATGTTTTTAAAATTATAGAGAGCTGTATCGTCTAATATTAACTAAGTAGAGGAGCTGTAGCTGTGATATCATTTTACGGAAATATCAAGTGAGTTAATTTCATGTATGGTCAATAAACTTAATTCACTAGCATAACGGTAAAATTACAAAATTATTTCATGTCACATAAAATAATTGAAGCTTAATATAATTATTCACTGTAATAGTAAGTTTACAGAGCTATTTTCGTCACGTTAAAGTAACTGAATATTTACGTAATATAACAGTAAAATCATAAAATGTTACCCATTATAATAGTAAAGCCATCTTGACGAATCAATATCCAAACAGGATTTAGAAAGTAGTTACAAAATCAGCAAGTAATATACATTAATCATTGCAAGTCTAGAAGATTTTTCAGAATCAAGTCATCAACGAATAAGTTATGTAAGAGGCAGGACAGCATGACTATTATTTCAGTTATCTAATGATCGACAAAATCGAATTTTTGCAGGTGGAATATTTTCTTTGTCCTTTTTAATTAGTTGCAAAAATGCAAATCATACATGAACCAGAACAATCGTTTTGCACGAACTTAACATGCAGAGAAGTGCAAATATTAAACATTCCCTCCCCAAAACATCCAGAATAATATTAACTTGTTAAGTAGTTAGTATTGTTTGACCAAAGAGTATGAAATTTTTTGTTAAATTAATTAAATAAAAAGGTGATGGGTAAATCCTAATTAAAGATAATAAGTTCTAGATCTAACATGTGTTTTATTACGCGGCGCCTTCCTGAGATTCTTTGGAAGGGCGACGTAAGGCTAAGCAACCGATGTCAGGTTGATTGTTGTCCGCCAAGTGAGGTCCCCTCCGCACGCTAGACGAGATTGTCAGTGTCGTGCGGGAAAACTAATGCCAACAATTGAGAGAACAGTAATGAGAATTGAATAAAAGCTTGATTGCATTAATGAAAGCTATTACAAAAGAAGGCAACGCGGTGTCGAGGGGGAGAGACACCAGTACAGAGAATTGCTTGCTAGAAAATTTTTGATTGCTTGATCCCCCTTAATAATGCTTAAAAAAAATAAACCAACGTTACAGGAATAGACAAAACTACGCTAGAGAAAAATAATGAAAGTACATGGAATAAAACTACTCTAGCAATACAAGGAAAAAAGACTTAGTTTTCTACAGAGGTAGAAACAGATCCGTTGTCAGCAACTTTGTCTCAGGTATCACGATTTGCGCGCGCGGCGCTGTTAGCAGCTGCTTGTGGCTGGGCGCTAGCGAGGCGACAGAGGCACATGCGCGCTTGTCACTTGGCGCGGCCAAGAACACGGGGCCGTACGTGGCGCTAGGCATTGGGAGGCTTGCTAGGACGCCACAGGGCGCGTCCAAGGGGTCATGGGGCACGGCTGGAAAGCCGCCCATGACATTCTCCCCCACCTGAGTTGGCGACGTCCTCGGCGCCTTACTTTTCAAATAATCTTCAATCAGGCTATTGTAGGCTTTGAGGTTTGTTCCCCTCTCCCAAGTGTTCTCCTCTGCATCACACCCTTGCCATTTTACCAAGAACTCTTGGTGATCCTTCCTGGAGGCATGAATTACCCGGTCATCAAGAATAGCTTCAGCCCTCCTTTTCCCGGTTGAACCGGGGCCTCGAATACTGGGTATTGTGAGTTGGCTCCGTGAAGGATCCTCCATGTCTTCCCGAAAAGGTTTCAATAGACTGACATGGAAGACGGGATGGATTTTCCACCAAGCTGGGNGCGACGATTCTGATCAGCATGCCTCTTCATTCTCGTTTGGGCTTTAACCAGATAGCTCCGCACTATCTCCATATTCCGCTTCCATTCTGTTGAGAAGCTAGTAGCAAGAGGAGATTTCCCCATGTTTGGTGCATTAACGGTGTGTGGGAGTAGCGGTTGTTGCCAGGTAACAATTTCAAAAGCACTTTTGTTTGTACTGGAGCTCTTTTGTGAATTGAAACATAGTTGAGCAACATCCAGGAGCTTCACCCAATTCTTCTGCGATCCGGTAACAAAATGACAGAGATATTCCTCCAATATGCCATTGAACCGCTCCATCTGGCCATCAGATTGTGGATGAAAACTTGAGTTGTGACTCAATTTTGACCGAGGAACTTAAATAATTGGGTCCAAAAGTTTCTAGTGAAGCGTGAATCACGATCACTAACAATGTCTTTGGGCAAGCCCCAATATTTGACGACATGAGAAAAGAAGAGTCGAGTTGTATCCTCTGCTGATATATATTGAGGTGCTGCAATGAAGGTGGCATACGTTGAAAACCGATCCACCACAACCAAGATAGTTGTGAGATCTCCAACCTTGGGCAATCCGGTGATGAAATCCAGCGACACGCTTTCCCAAGGTCTCTTTGGAACAGTTAGAGGTTCCAAGAGTCCCGCTTGTGTCAAGCGGTCAGACTTGTCCTTCTGGCATACTAGACAAGTCCTCACATACTTCACGACATCGTCGACCATTTGGGGCCAATAATATGCACGACGAAGCAATTCCATGGTGCGTTCTTCGCCGGGATGGCCGGCTCACAGAGTGTCATGACATTCCACCAAGAGAGTTCTTCTCAGATCCCCTCCTTTTGGAACATAAAGTCGGTTCCCTTTTACCTTCAGGAAACCATCCTCCATATAGAACTGGCGAGTCTTGCCCTGTCCTACTAGTCAACCAAATACTTTGCAGCGGGATCCTTAATGAGTAGATCCTGTATCTGGTCTTTAATGGTGGTGGCTACTTCGATCCCCCTTAGGGTGGCGAGTAGGCACACCGATGCTAGGTCCGCTCTATGACTGAGTGCATCAGCCACATGATTAGACTTCCTGCTTCGGTACTCCAGGTTGAAGTTAAATTTCGCTAGGAGTTCCTGCCATCGGGCCTGCCGGCCATTCAGCTTCGGCTAGGTCATGAAATGACTAACAGCTGTGTTGTCTGTCTTGACCACGAACGGTGATCCAAGCAGATAATGCCTCCAAAGGCGTAAGCAATGAACGACAGCCAATAATTATTTCTCGTGGGCGGCATAGCGCCGCTCTGCATCCTTAAGCTTTCGTCTCTCGTATGCTACGGGATGCCCGTCTTGTAATAAGACCCCGCCAAGAGCATACTCGAAAGCATCTTTTTGTACCTCGAAGGGCTTGGCCAAGTCAGGAAGGGCCAAGACAGGGCTACTAGACATACCCCCTTTTAATGCATTGAAGGCCTCCGCTCACCTAGGACCCCAATCCCAAGGCATAACCTTCTTGAGGAGTTCAGTTAATGGTACTGCGATGAGGGAGTAGTTCTTCACAAATCGCTGATAGAAATTGCATAGGCCAAGGAATACCTCAAGGCATGGATATCCTTGGAGGGCGGCCAATCTGTGATGGCTTGGATCTTTTGCTGGTCCATATTGATCCGCCCGCCCTTCCTCAATGACATGCCCGAGGAAGTCGATCTATTTTTTAGCAAAGGAGCACTTGGATAGCTTTGCGTACAACTCATGCTCCCGCAATCGGGCTAGGACCTTCCGCAAGTGCTCCAGGTGTTCTTCCAGTGTCTAGCTATATACCACAATATCATCCAAATATACCACCACGAATTCATCAATGTACTCTCGGAAGACCTGGTTCATTAGGGTGCAAAACGTGGCTGGGGCATTAGTCAAGTCGAACAGCATAACTAGGAAGTCGAACGACCCATATCTTGCCACACAAGTCGTCTTGTGTTCATCACCCTCAGCAATCCGGACCTGCCAATACCCTGTCTTCAGGTCAATTTTTGTGAACACCGTAGCACTCCTCAATCTGTCGAACAAGTCTGCCATGAGCGGAATAGGATACTTGTTATTCACAGTAATTTTGTTCAGCGCCCGATAATCCACGCAAAGGCGTTGATGCGAGACTAGAATTCATAGTTTAACTTGTTATATGCCTTAAATTTTATGCGCATTAATGATGAAAATACACTTTTTATGTGCTTAATGGAGTTTATTTCATGTGTAGGTGAATTGGAGATGGAAACCGAGCTAAATGGATGCAAATACGTCGAAAATACGCTTAAGAGGCGACGAGGGAACACCCTGGCCTTACCCAGGCGTTTTCCTCCTAAAGCCAAGCTGGCCCTGGCGTTAGGCAGGCGCTAGCCTTCTAAAGCCAGCCCTAACCTGGAGTTATCCAGGCATTAGCCTCCAAACGCCAGGTCCCTGTTTCGTTCAATTCCGAGTTTTGACAAGTTTAAGTGTTTCCCGGTTGGA
>ML331922.1:0-98151 GCA_005239505.1 Nicotiana paniculata
TTTTGGATTTTGGTGGCCCTCTATCCGCCTCTGGAAGGAAGACTAAAACAATTCACATGGACCATTTTTAATCTGTTAACACAAAAAATATTTGGCGGGCTTTTAGGCATAAAGACCAGAAAAATGATAGCAATTTTTTTGGTGAAAATAACACGGGTTAACCAGTTTTCGGACTGGTAATTAAAAATTATTCAGTCTTTGTAAAGTCATTAAAAAATAGCTACTATTTTACTGTAATATGAAAGTTCCAGCATAATATACTGGAGAGTAATGCACCCGTGTATGAACTTCTAGCATATTATGCTGAAACTCCAACACACGAAAAGTTCCAGCATAATATACTGGAGATTGGAGAACATGTGTATGAACTTCAGCATATTATGCTAGACCAATATATTGTGCTGGAGCTCCAGTATATATTGCTGGAAGTCCTGTATATTATACTAGAATATTTTTTGAATTTTGAATGGTGTTTTCATTCAGATTTATCTATACATAAAAAGTGGCAAAAAAAAAATTCCAAACGTGTGAAGGACATTGGACATAGCAGAACGTCACACTTCGCCAAGTAAGCCCATTTTCTAATGGCCCTTAAGTCTCTCATTGTAGAATTCTTGTTGCAGCTTTGGCCGAGTTTAATTCAAAGTACAACATGTGCATATATGTTACAAATGTGCAACCCTAGTTTATTTCCTATATGTGCAGATATGTTACACAAACTACAACACTTTCTTGTACATTATGTTGATCTTACGATTAATACTGAAATATCCTTGCAAAAGATCAGCACGAATGTGCAATACCCCCTTTTCCGGCACATTCTGACATCTCATTCGACCCAAGATTACAGCTGAAATTTCCTTTTGCCACTGGAAAAGCTGTCAACCATTTCTTCAACATCTGATTTGAAATATACATGTAGTCAGTGTTGAAATATATAGTTGTACATCATATAATTATGATAGTACTCTTCTAGAAGAAATGTCGGTCAATGGATTAGTTAGGTGGTTAGCACAGTAGTAGAAAAGTCGGTTAGAAGATATTTTTCAGACTGAGATTATATATTTGTATATGCACTGTACATTTTACGCAGATGATAGAAAAATAAAATATCCAAAATATCTCTTTGTTCAACTACTTCTATATTTCTCTCTTAGTTGCCCTTTTGTCCTTCACAGACGAGCTTCCACTGCACAAATGGTTGTCGTAACTCTCATTTTAACATGGTATCAGAATTAGCCTCACAACGATTGGTGTCGACAGCCTCGTAGGAAGCTCAGATCTGATTTTTCCTCCTCTCCGATTCAATTTCCCCAATTTCTCATTCGAATCTCTTCTACTGCTAAATTCTGTACCAAGTTCTCACTAAACCTAAAGATGGTGATTGATACACCTCAGAACACAACAGGAACCTTGCTTGCAAGTTCTCAGCAACTTGATTGTAATGATCCACTCTATGTGCATCCATCAGATACATCAGGTGTGGCTCTAGTACCACAATTGGTTATTGGAATGAAAAACTACTCGAAGTGGAGTAGATCGATGAAGATGTCACTGCTTGTGAAGAATAAAATCGGGTTCATAGATGGATCATGTGCTAGAGAGACTTATATGGCTGATAGCTTTCGATTGCATCAGTGGAAAAGGTGCAATGCCATTTTTCAATCGTGGATAATGAGCTATGTAGCGCAGAGGTGAGGAAAGGAATCGTGTATTCATCCAATGCACAAAAGGTATGGGAAGCTTTCAAAGAACATTTTGATAAGGTAAATGCAACAAAAATTTATCATATGAACACGAAAATAAGTAGTCTAACGCAGGGAATCTCCCGTGTGTCGATATATTACTCGAAATTGAACGGTCTGGGGGCTGAATTTGAGTCAATTATACCGTATCCTAGTTGTGATTGTGTGAGATCTAGGTTGTTTATTGATTTCCTACGCCAACAAAAGTTGATGAAATTTTTTATGGGACTAAATGACATTTTGTACCTCAAAGGAGCCAAATTTTAATGATGAACACCACTTCCATACTTGATCAAGAATATTCTACGATCATACATGAAGACTCAGAGAATGAGTGGGGCTTCGATGTCACAGTGGTATTCTGAGAAGTGGACCTGTGGAAGGTGCCAGCAGTGCCTTAGCTGCAGCTAATGCAACAAACATAAGGCCTAAGTGTAACACTAACCTTTAATATGACTATTACCACATGAAGGACCATAAGAAAGAAAATTGCTATAAGCTAATTGGATATCCATCCAATTCTAGGTTTGACAACAGAAAAAGAGGTGGATTTGAGAACCAGAATGCAATACGTATACCTCATAATGTGAGCATGACTGATAAAAGGGAAATACAATTTGAAAACCTGAACAATATAGCATCACCAACTGTGCCAGTGTTTTCTTCAGAGTAGTACCAACAGATTTTGAAATTGCTGAGCAAGGAGTATGAGCTAGCTGAAACAGCAGACATGGCAGGTATATCTAATACTACTCAATATTACTGGATTATTGACTCTGGAGCTTCAACTCACATGGCTTCATCCTTGAACCTGTTATTAAATCCTAAGACTGTGCCAAACAACCAACCCAATTGTGTCCTATACTTCCTACACAAACTATCATAATGTGCTATATGTACCTGGCTTTATGTATAACCTCCTCTCTATTTCTAAATACTCTAGAGAATTGCAATGTTCAGTCAACTTCTATCCTGATTTCTGCCTGTTTCAGGACCTCTTCAGTGGCATGGTGAAGGGAATTGGTAGACTCAGGGATGGACTATACATCCTCAATACATTCATGCATGCTTCTGCTCTCTCTTCAATATGTATGCCATCTTCAGTTCAAAGTCATTCTGATGGTTCGCGTCATCACATGCTTGGTCATGCTCCAGCTGTTGTTCTACAGAAAATACCCTGAATAAAATATCATGTGTCCAAATCAACAACTAATACTTGTTCTATATATCCATTAGCTAAACAAGTTAGACTACCATTTTCTAGTAGTGTAACCAGATCAAATTCTCCATTTAGTCTTGTTCATATGGATGTTTGGGGTCCATATAGAGTGTCCACTTACAATGGTTTTAAATACTTCCTTACTCTTGTCGATGATTACTCCAGAATGACCTGGACATTTCTACTGAGATTGAAAAGTGATGTCTATGTTGTCTTGCTTGATTTTCTGCAGTTAATACACAATCAGTTTTCTGCTTTTGTTAAAGTCTTCAGATTTGATAATGGACATGAATATTTCAATTCTTCTATGTTCTAACCTGTTTAAATCCAAAGGTATAGTTCACCAAAGTAGTTGTGTTCACACCCCGAAAAAAAAACACATGCACATTCTTGAGATATGAAGAGCATTAAGATTTCAAGCCCATATACCATTACGATTGGGGAGGATTGCATCCTAACAACCACATACATCATAGTTGTACATCATGTAATTATGATAGTACTCTTCAAGAAGAAATGTCAGTTAGTGGATTAGTTAGGTGGTTAATACAGTAGTAGGAAAGTCGGTTAGAAGATAGTTTTTGAGATTATATCACTACTAGAAATCTGGTAAAAAGCGACACAAAATATAGTTTTTGATATTATATCACTACTAGAAATCTGGTAAAAAGCGACACAAAATAGCGACCAATATTGGTTGCTTATGTCAAATTACCGACCAAAACGCGTCCAAACACGCTTGGTCGCTATATTGGTGGTCTTTTTACCTTAGAGACCAAAGTTGGTTGCTAATTAGTGACTAACTTTGGTCGCTATGGTAAAAGGACCAACTGTGCACTGTAAACCAAATATCGACAAACTTTGGTCGCTATACTATTTTAATAATTTAAATTTACCGACCAAAGGATCGATATATTTAAATTATGATATTTAATTAATTATTATAATTTAAAATTACCGACCAACGTTGGTCGGTAAATTAAAATATATATTATTTAAAAAATATCTATTTAATAGTAGCGACCAAGGTTGGTCACTAATTTTAAAATCTGGGTTCATAAGCGACCAACCTTGGTCACTAATATTTAATTTTGTAATTTTTTTTTAGTCATAAGCGACCAAGGTTAATAGCTAATTCCCAGGAAAAAAAATTAATAGGAAAGCGACCAACTTTGGTCGTTTTTCTGGGTTATAATTTTGGCATAAAATGCCTGTTTTGGCAGCTACACCACCTGCCAGCATACCAAAATCCCTAAATAACAATACAATTCAATGCATACAATACAATTCTATACAAAAATCTCCACAACAACAACAACAACAACAACACAACAACAACAACAACAACAACAACAACAACAAAAACAAAAATAACAACAACAACAACAACAACAACATCAGCAACAACAACAACACAATTCAAAAACTACATTAAAACTAACAAATTAAAGTTCAATAGAACTAACAAATTAAACTAACAAAACTAAGTTAAAGCTTATTACAACTATTTAAAAATCGGTTCTATTTATCTAGTTCAAAGTATATAAAAGTCAAGAAGTGTTTTGTACAACATCATCATCCCCGTCTGATGAACTTTCATCTATAAGATGGTATAGAGAAGGGTCTCGTGGAGGACGGGAAGAACGACCACGGGGAGGACGGAAGGAGTGCTCCCGTGCAGGTCGAGCCTCTGGTGATGACTCATGAGATCGGGGAATAGGAAAAGCTCTGATAGATAGGAGAGTTCTAATCTAAGCTTGCATGCCAAGGTAATGAGAATCTCTAACCTTTTCTCTTTCCTTGGCTACTTCTAGCTCGGATGTGAGCTTTGTCACAGTCTCCCGCATAGCAGAGAGGCTCTCCCCATCAAGTTGATTGCCTAGCGAAGAAGTCCCTATTCCTTGTATTTCACACTTATAACTATGGAATTTCTTAATAGGAAGCCCGTATACCTTCCCCCATTTTGGACCTCCAGCAGACTCCATCCATATTCTTTCAGCATCCTCGTCCGAAGGTTGGGTTGGCTCGCCCGACTCATTAGGTGGTTGAGTGCGGATGAATTCCTCCACGTTAGTTTGGAAGCGGCCCTATATGAAAATTTACATTGAATTAGTATTTCAAAATTTATATAAAAGTAAATTAAAATACTTAATGAGAAGTGAAAACTTACATATACAGTCGAGGCCCGGTCCTCGACCCACCTTTCGTGATCCGTCTCTTTCTTATTCTTCACAATATGTGTCTCCTTGAATAGCTCATTTTGGTTCATTGGATGCCCCAACTTCTTTTCCTTAAAACAAATTAATTTAGTTAATAAACAGAATATATATACTTCAAAAAATTAAAATAAATTAAGCAATTACATACCAATCTTCATTTTATTGTCCTTAGACTGATCACACCTCCGGTGTGCAAGGAGCCTCCCTTATAAGATGTGCGATCTTTCTTTCCTTTTTTGCGCTTCTCTAATAACTTTGCAGTAAGCCATTGCCTTTGCAAATCATCCCACAAAATTTGAAGTAACCAGTCAGGCTTCTTGTTCTTCTTTCTAGCTTCGGAGAAAGTATGTGACAACCGCTTGCGAGCTTTATGATGAAAATTTGTAGTCACTTCCGCGCTATAGCGGTGCTCCCATACACACTTGCTCTGTATTTCAAAATTTAATTATTATATGGAAGTATCATAAATATAAATAATTAAACTGCTTAAAAGAACATATATACCTTAAATTGATTGAAAATTTGCTCCTTCAGCGAGAATGGGAAATAAGTCCAAGTCGCATAAAGGCCACCATAAAGCTTTCTGATGGATTTGGTGGTTATCCTCGTAGTCTTATTACTCGGGATGAACCTGCAATTTAACAAAAAAACATATTAATATCTCAGTAAAAACTTTACAAAACAATAACGCAAAACTAACAAATAGCTCTTACCCATCACCCTCAGGGACTATGATGATCTTTCCATATTGATCATAATGCACCTCCTCGTCATCATCATCATCACCGTCCGATACGTGTATATCAGAGGCATGTGTGGAAGGTGGGGGAGGGGGTTAGAGCTACTACCTAGCAGGCGAAGGCCTGAAATAGATGGAGTCATTGATGAAGATGGCTGCGATCCCTGTGACTGCGACATAGCTGGATGGACCCCAAATGGTTGTGATACTGATGGTTGTGACCCGAGTGGCTGTGACATGGATGGATGTGATCCATGTTGTTGTGACATGGATGGATGTGATCCATGCGATGCAGACGCCTGCGATCCACGTGGTCGTGAGGCAGCTGGACGTATATTCATATGGCCTTGTGATGAAAGACCTGGTGTCTGCATAAAAGGTGTAGGGATCGTGATGCTTTGGCAGTTCAGTATAGTCGTGGGGTGGAGGATAAATACATAGGCATCTCTGAAGAGGGTGGAAAAGATAGAGTATTATTTTCTACCTTCCTGTTTCCCTTCCTAGACTTTTCTCGACCCCGAGAACCCGTAGGGTCATTGTTACATTGACCCTTACCTGCCATCTGCATAATATAATACATATTTATATTGAAACATATAAAAAACTATCTATAAAATGAGACTTATTAAAAAAACCAACTTTTTAAAGCTCATCGACGTATTGTTCCTCGTTCGAGAATTTATCTTTCTCACTAGTTTGAGGTTCATCAGTTGATTCTTCGTCCTCATTTTCTATAATAGTTTACTTCATTTATATCAACTTCTTCCAATATGTATTCAGGATGTTCCAAATCATTTTCTAACTGATCGTCCACTATTTGGTGAACACTGGAGATATCGTTTTGATATACAATATCTAACACATTCTCGACTTCCACCCTACCTACATGCTTAGTTTTTATTACAACCCACCAATCGGACTTATTCCGCCGCAATGGATAAGGAGAATAATACACTTGCCTAACATTATATGCAATTATGAAAGGATCATAGCGATCATACTCCCTCGTATGATTAACCTCAATTATGTTGTATTGGTTGTGTACTTTTGTATCTCTTATTGGATTTGGGTCAAACAACTTGCATCTAAAGAGTATCAATTTCTTATATGGCCAACCTGTATATTCTAGTTCAATTATTGCTTTGAGCACACCATAATAATCAATATCTCCAACTTGGTTGCCATCACCACCTTGAACCCACACCCCGCTGTTGTTGCTATTTTTATTTTTAGAGCAATCCTCTGTATGGAACTTATAACCACTCACTACGTACTTAGATATTGTTGTGACCTGAAGCCCAGGTCCCCAAGATATATCTTTCAAAAATTGATTTACACCATTATTTGGATCATTTACCTACATATTGTTAAAAAAATTCATAAGTTAGCATAACTTACAAACATTTTTTACCTGCATAGTGTTAGAACATTATCAGGATAAACTTACAAATTGTTTGAACCACGTATCAAATCTTGTATATATAACATCATGGCCAAATTGACCCACAAAGTGACTGTGACACATCAAATATTTTTAGTAGTTGCATCGAGATGTAATCACAGTAAATTTTATATTTTGATAACTACTAAATCAATACTTACTTGAGAAATGGTACAACTTCGGGACAATTTAGCAACACATGAAGTGTAGCTGACTTGTACTCCATATCACTCAAACTTCTCTTTCTAACATCCTTAGAACATCGACCTGGTTGATTGAATATGGACATAGGCGGATATAATGGATCATTCACACATTCGACCGTGTGCCTATTGGGCCTATTCCCATCACATGGCACATTACTCTCAAAATAATAAGAACAAAAATGAGCAGTTTCCTTTGCAAGATAAGCTTCGCATCCTTCAATCCTATTCCTCTGCTTAAATAATTGTTTGCATTTTCCAATTTTCCTACATAATGTCATGTTAGCCAAGAACATTCAAATAAACAGAAAATTACATCAAACTTATAATATTACCTCTAAAAGGGATACATCCATCTGCATTGAACTTGTAACGACCCGGTCGGTTGTTTTAAGAATTATCACCCCGATCCCCTATTAATCGCTTCTCCCATGTCTATTTATGTTATTGGAACTTTTTGAAGCATTGAGTGATGAAATCTAAGGTGATTTTGGTCACATAGTCCATAAATGTGGAATTTAGCTTTAAAAATATGGATGTAGATAGACTGTGTGAAGACGGATCCGGAATGGAATTTCGTCGACTCCGTTAGCTCCGTTGGGTGATTTTGGGGTTAGGAACATGTTCGGAATGTGGTTTCGAGGTTGTTTGTGGATTTAGGATTGAATTGGCGAAAGTTAGAATTTTGACGATTTTGGCCGATAGGTGAAATTTTGATATCGGACTCGGAATGGAATTCCGAAAACGATAGCAGGTCCGTAATGTCATTTGTGACCTGTGTACAAAATTTGAGGTCATTCAGATGAGTTTTGACGTGTTTCGGCATCGGATGTGAATTCTAGAAACTTCATAAGTTCTTAGGCTTGAATCTATGCATAATTGATGATTTTGATGTTATGAGATGTGCTCTTAAGGCTCGACCAAGTTTGAACAAGGTATTAGGGTCAGTTGGTAGGTTTGGTTGAGGTCCTGGTGCCTCGAGGTTGTTTCGGATGCCCAACGAGTGAATTTGGGAAAGAGCAGCTGAACCATTCTAGTTCTGGTGTCTCGCACCTGCGATGGTATTTCCGCAGGTGTGGACACGCAGGTGAGAAGGGAGTGCACGCAGGTGCGGACGTAGCTTAGGCTGGCCCGACTCGTAGGCGCGGAAGAGTATCCGCAGGTGCGGAGCATCACCTGCAACCCAGCCACCGCAGGTGCGATCCCAAGTCTTTTAATGAGTTTCCGCACCTGCGATTGTGTTTCCGCAGGTGCGGCACCGCAGGTGCGATCCCAGTGTCGCAGGTGCGAAATATCTAGGCTGGTTATACATAATCCGAGGGTTTGAAATTCATAACTCCAAAATCGATTGTGAGCTCGGAACTTGGCGATTTTTAGTGGAATTTGAAGAGGAGAATCATAGGTAACGTTTTCTAACCTTAATCCATTTGTATATCAATAATCTCTATCAATTTCCTCAATCTAATCAATGAAATTGGATGAAAAACCATGAAATTGGGATGAAATTTCCCAAGTAGTAATTTGAGGATTTAGGGAGATTTAGACGTCGGATTTTGTTGATTCTTGTTCGAGTTCATGAGCGAATGGGTGTTCGGGAAATATTAATTTTACCCGATTCTGAGACGTGGGCCCAGGGGACATTATGGGAGAATTTCCTAATTTTGCGTATTAGCCTAGAAATAATTAGCTATTTTGTTCCCTTGAAGTGACATTTACATTATGCAATCAATTTGAATATATTTGGGCCTCCCGAAGTCGGATACTCGTGGCAAGAGCGTGGTATTGAGTTGATTAGCGCAGTCAAGGTAAGTGGTTTGCCTAATTCTTTGTTGGGGACTTTCCCTTAGGTATTTTTATACTGATTTTGTTACGTGGACTCCGTGTATGTGAGGTGACGAGTGCGTACACGGGCCATTGTTGCTAACCTCCTATTCTTACTTCCATGAAATCACTCATTCTCATCCCTATATTACTGTTTCCTGTCTTAACTGAGTAGTTAGCTTAAGAGTAAGCATGCCTACCTGCCCTTACTTTATTTCCTCCTATTTGCTACTGGTTGCACCATGCTTAGGTAGCTTTACTCTATTATTGCCTGTTGTTTTTCTTGGACTGTTTAATTAAGCCGTATCCGACATACATCTGATTTGCATATTTAAATTGGGACTACGGACCGAGATCCGGGAGCTTTCCCCCTGTATTGAAATGCATATTTAAATTGGGACTACGGACCGAGATCCGGGAGCTTTCCCCCTGTATTGAAATGCATATTTAAATTGGGACTACGGACGGAGATCCGGGATCATTCCCCCTGTACTGCATAGCATATTTAAATTGGGACTACAGACGGAGATTCTGGAGCTTTCCCCACGTACTGCATTGCACATTTACTGTTGAGATATATGTTGTGCTGAGCCAAGGGCTCTCTTTCTATTATTAATTCTTCCAGTTTCTATTAATCCCGTTTATCATTGCTTATCTATATTTCACTGTTTTCAAATGTATATTGACTTGTTTTAAAAACTCAATAGGGCCTCAACCTGACCTCGTCACTACTTGACTGGGGTTAGGCTTGGTACTTACGGAGTACCGAATGTGGAGTACTCACACCCTTTCTTGCGCATGTTTTCCCATGTGTAGATCCAGGTACGAGCACCCAGTATTGTGGCTAGGAGTCGACCTAGCAGCTGCCAGGAGACCGCGAGGTAATTCTGCCGTGTCCGCAGAATCCCACAAGTCCCCTTCTACTCTAGTATAGGCATAGAGGACTTATGTACTTTTCCACTATTTCATTGTATAGAGCTACGTTTAGTACAAAGCTTGTGACTATCGTGACATTCCGGGTTTTTGGAAGTGAAAGTGCACAGGCTGAGCAACTACGTTATATCTACTTGAGTTCTTTTCTATATTTAGTTTATTGATTATATTATTTTCTGCAAATTTTAGGCTTACCTAGCTGTAGGTATCGTCACGATACCTTTCGGAGGGCAAAACGGGTCGTGACAAGTTGGTATCAGAGCGTCTAGGTTCATAGGAGTCACAAGTCACAAGCCGGTTTATTAGAGTCTCGCAGAATGGTGCGGAGACATCCGTATCTATCTTCGAGAGGCTATGTAATTGTTAAGAACAATCAAATTCTTCTGAATTCCTTATCGTGCTAGTTACTGTCCTCAAATTCTTAAACTCTATTCTATTCTTGCTTGCATATGGTTCGTACATGTACCAGACGTACTGATGACCAGGCACCCGAGCCCCCAGTGAGAGCCACCAGAGGCAGGGGCCAGGGCAGAGGACGAGCACGCGGTGCAGCCCGAGCACCGGTTAGAGCAGAGGCAAAGGAGCCCCCAACAACTACAGTTGGAGGGGCACAGGAGGTTCTTACTATTACTCCAGACCTCCAGGAGACATTGGCTCAGTTTTTGAGTGCCTTCAGTACTCTGTCTCAGGCGGGACTACTCCCGATAGCTCCAGCTACATCCCAGGCCAGAGGAGGGACACAGACTCCCGTAGCCCGTACTCCTGAGAAGATGGTTTATATTGGGCAGGTTCCAGAGTATATTCCTATGCCCCCAGCAGCTCTAGCTCAACATGAGACTAGGATAGCTATTCCTGAGGCAGAGCAGCTCCGACTTGAAAGGTAAAAGAAGTACCACTCACCGGAGTTCAGCGGACTAGCTTCGGATGACGCCCTGGGTTTTCTCGAGGGGTGTCATCGCATTCTCCGCACTATGGGTATTGTGGAGGCGAGTGGGTTTCTTTCACTGCTTTCCAGCTGAAGGGAGAAGCTTATCAGTGGTGGCGTGCTTTTGAGCTTAGTAGCCCGAACGAAGCATCTTCACTTACTTGGTCTCAGTTCTCCGAGATGTTCTTACTTGAGTTCGTCCCTCAGAGCTTCAGGGATGCTTGGCATGCGGAGTTTGAGCAGATACACAAGGGTACCATGACTGTGTCAGCGTATGCAGTCCGTTACAGCGGTTTGGCTCGCTATGCACCAGCTTTGGTTGTCACTGTCCGAGAGAGGGTTCGACGCTTTATTGAGGGACTCCACCCCAGTATTCCGACCAGCATGGCCAGAGAGCTGGAGACCGATGTTACTTACCAGCAGGCCATGAGTATTGCCCGGAGGATTGAGACTATGTTATATTGGGACAGGGAGGAGAGAGAGACTGGTCATTTTTCAGGAGCCTGTGCACCAGCAACACGCTATGGTAGGGGTTTTGTGAATCGCCTCGTTCATTAATCTCTCCCAGCAGCCAGTGGTATTCCAGCTCCTCCTAGACCTCAGGAGCCTTATTATGCACCACCAGTATCTCAGTTGCCTCCTGCTCGAGGTGCTATCACTGGCCAGTCCAACATGCCAGTTCAGAGTCAGCAGCGGCCGCCATGTCCTCAGAGGGGTTGCTTTGAGTGTGGTGATCCTCGTCATATGATCAGAGATTTCCCCAGAGCGAGGAGGGGCGCACCACCTCAGACTTATCTGGGTGCACCCCCTCAGACTTATCAGGCCCCACGTCTTCCACCAGGTCCTCCAGCTATTCTTCCAGCCCCAACTGCTACCCTACCACCTCAGGCAGCTCGAGGTGGAGGTCGGGGAGGTCGAGGTCGCCCTAGAGGGGGAGGCCAGGCCAGGTACTATACTCTTCCGGCCAGGTCCAAGGCCATTGCTTCAGATTCAGTCATTACAGGTATTGTTCCCGTTTGTCATAAGGATGCATCAGTATTATTTGACCCAGACTCTACATATTCATATGTGTTTTCTTATTTTGCTTCACATATGGGGATATCTCGGGATTCTTTGAGTTCCCCTGTTTATGTTTCTACTCCGGTGGGAGATTCTCTTGTTATGGACCGTGTATATCGGTCATGTTTTATTTCTATCAGTGGTTTTGAGACCAGAGCTGATTTATTACTACTCAGTATGGTAGATTTCGATGTTATATTGAGTATGGACTGGTTGTCTCCCTACTATGCTATTCTTGATTGTCACGCCAAGACCGTGACGCTGGCTATGCCAGGATTACCGAGGTTAGAGTGGAGAGGTTCCTTAGAGTATACTCCCCGCCGAGTCATTTCTTTTCTTAAGGCTCAGCGGATGGTTGAAAAGGGGTGTGATGCATATTTGTCTTATGTGAGAGATATTAGTGCTGAGACCCCTACAGTTGAGTCAGTTTTAGTTGTCAGGGACTATCCTGATGTATTTCCAGTTGATCTTCCGGGTATGCCACCCGATAGAGATATTGAGTCCGGCATTGACTTGTTGCCGGGCACTCAGCCCATTCCAATTCCTCCTTATCGCTTGGCTCCTACTGAGTTGAAGGAGCAGTTATAGGAGTTTCTTGAAAAGGGATTCATCAGGCCCAGTGTATCACCTTGGGGTACTTTGGTGTTATTTGTGAAGAAAAAGGATGGCTCGATGCGTATGTGTATTGACTACCGGCAGCAGAATAAGATGACATTGAAGAACATGCACCCATTGCCTCGCATTGATGATCTATTTGACCAGTTACAGGGTGCTAGGGTGTTCTCCAAAATTGATCTACGTTTGGGTTATCATCAGTTTAAGATTCGGGAGTCGGATATCCCGAACACTGCCTTCAGGACCAGATATAGCCACTATGAGTTCCTTGTTATGTCATTTGGGCTGACCAATGCCCCAACAGCTTTCATGCACCTGATGCACAACTTATTTCGGCCTTAACTTGATACCTTCGTCATTGTGTTCATTGATGACATTCTGGTATATTCTCGGTCCCAGGAGGACCATGAGCAACACTTGAGGATCGTACTTCAGACATTGAGGGAGAAGAAGTTGTATGCATAGTTTTCTAAGTGTGAATCTTGGCTTGATTTTGTGATATTCCTTGGACATGTGGTGTCTTCGGATGGGATTAAGGTAGATCCGAAGAAGGTGGAGGCAGTACAGAGTTGTCCCAGACCGTTCTCAGCTACTGAGATCCGGAGTTTCCTAGGTTTGGCTGGGTATTATCGCTGTTTTGTGGAGGGATTTTCATCCATTTCAATGCCCATGACCAGACTGACCCAGAAGGGTGCACCTTTAATATGGACTGAGGAGTGTGAAGAGAGCTTTCAGAAGCTCAAGACAGCCTTGACTACAGCCCAAGTGTTAGTATTACCCACAAGTTCAGGGTCCTATACAGTCTATTGTGATGCTTCGAGGATTGGCCTGGGAGCGGTGTTGATGCAGGACGGTAGGGTGATTGCCTACGCGTCCAGACAATTGAAGGTTCATGAGAAAAACTACCATGTTCATGATCTCGAGTTGGCAGCGATTGTTCATGCCTTAAAGATATGGCATCATTATTTATATGGTGTTCCCTGTGAGATATTCACGGATCACCGGAGTTTGCAGCACATACTCAGGCAGAAGGATCTAAATTTGCATCAGCGTAGGTGGTTGGAGTTGCTAAAGGACTATGACATCACTATATTATACCACCCGGGGAAGGCCAATGTGGTGGCCGACGCCTTGAGTCGTCGGGCGGAGAGTTTGGGGATCTTGGCATACCTTCATGCATCTGAGAGGCCTCTAGCCTTAGATGTTCAGTCCTTAGCCAGTCAGTTTGTGAGATTGGACCTTTCTGAGCCTTGCCGGGTATTAGCTTGTGTGGTTGATCGATCTTCCCTCCATGACCGTATCAGAGAGCGCCAATATGACTATAAGAGATGATGGTGTGATGAGGATGCAGGGTCGGATCTGTGTGCCCAATGTGGATGGGCTTCGGGAGTTGATTCTTGAGGAGGCCCATAGTTCGCGGTATTTCATCCATCCGGGTACCGCGAAGATGTACCAGGATCTGAGACAGCACTATTGGTGGCGAATGATGAAGAAGGATATAGTGGAGTTCGTAGCCAAGTGTCTCAACTGTCAGCAAGTCAAATGTGAACATCAGAGACCGGGAGGGTTACTTCAGCAGATTGAGCTTCCGGAGTGGAAGTGGGAGCGGATCACCATAGACTTTGTGGTTGGACTTCCTCGGACTTTGAGGAAGCATGATGCTATTTGGGTGATCGTGGATCGGCTGACCAAATCAGCCCATTTCATTCCAGTGTTGAGTACATATTCATCTGAGAGGTTGGCTGAGATTTATATCAGAGAGATTGTTCGCCTCCACGGTATTCCAGTATCTATCATTTCAGACAGAGGTACACAGTTCACTTCACGGTTCTGGAGAGCCGTTTAGCAGGAGTTAGGCACCAGGATAGAGTTGAGTACAACTTTCCACCCTCAGACATACGGGCAGTCCAAGCGCACCATATGTAACCCGACCCGGGTTCTTTTAGGGATTGATAGACTTGTCAAGATCCTAATTAGTATACATAATTTATATCCGTGTGTAAATTGATTCATCGACTTATAACCTACTCAGATGCATGGTTGAATATTAAAAACAAAAAGTCTCGACCTATATATATATATATATATATATATATATATATATGTAACACGCTTCGTTGTACTAATTTAACTACATATATAGCATGTTAGAGTATATTTTAGTGTATTCATCCCTTGTATTACAAAAGTGTTAACGAATTACATTTATATTATTTAGATAGTAAATATAAAACAAAAAATTTCCAAAATATCTCTATGTTCAACTACTTCTCTATTTCTCTTTCCTAGCTGTCCTTTTTTCCTTCTTCACATACGAGCTTCCACTGCATCAATGGCTTCCATAACTCTCATTTGACAGTCACCAAGTAATTAGAGGAAGCATAATACGAGCAGATAACCCTGCACAATTTCGAAATATTCTGAATTGATAGAGGAAGCATAAATCTTACAGAATCATAAGAAGAGTAACTATACGTTGGCCCCCCATTTCTGGTCTTGTTGAATTCACCAAGAAAGTTGTCATACTCAGGCTCATATTTTTGTTCAAACTTCATAGCAGTACACACGGGAAAGAAAAGAATAATATAATGAGCCCCATACACAATATATACACGCCTGCATAGAATACCTTTTATTCTCTCTAAAACAAATATTATTGACTCCACTTTCCAACATGTGGAGAACGTTTGACTAAACAATCAAACACAAATATAACCCAATGTTTTTTATAGTACTACATAACACCCAACTCTGTTTACAGCTTATTTTATTTTGTTCTAATTTCTTATTTCTAATTTCTCAAATTTTATTTTTAAAATATAACTGCAATAACTTGGATGTTAAAATTTAGTAAATTTGATCCTAATATTAGACAAAGAGGGCTAAGTCAAACTATTGGATAATATATTATTATATATGATATAAAATTTATACTTCCCCCTCCCTCTCAATCAGTCAATCCAAAAAAAATTGAAAAAAAAAAACTTAACGGAACTTTGCGTTTTTAGTCCTGTAATATTAATTAATTTTGAATTTATCCTTATGGTATCTGGTAAACATATTTAACAATTAATTACTTTTTGCTTGTGATTCTTCGAATATTACAAGCAAAAAGATAAGATGGCGCGCATATGTTATGTTAAATTTATACCGTCACTCTCAAAAGGATTACATGGAGTATGTGGCATGTTAAATTTTTATAATTACTCTACGTTTGAGTAAAATATAATTTCTAAAGATAATCCAAATATAACATAATCTTTTATGTAAAGGAACAAAAATAACACACATTTTAATGATTTAAAAAATGAATATATTTAGTGAAATTTATATGAACCAAAATCAGGATTTATAAATAACTGAAGGATGGGAAGTGCAATTATCCTAAAACTTATAATTAGCTTTGACCTGTGGCAAACACATATATTTACAAAAGTCAAAGACACAATGTGTGACAAAATCATTTTTGTCTTTTGTAGCTCTTATACTATGTGTTATGTGTGACAGTTAGGTTAGCAGTCCACATCGAACACACCAAATGCAACGTTTCTTATAGCTAATTGCCAGGAAGTTCTCCAAAATCCAAATATCTTTTTAATGAATAATTGGATTATCCGTGTTATTTACGTTAATTTGAAGACACTTGTAATATAATTAGTGGCGAAGCTAGAAATTTACTCAAGAGTATTCAAATTTGAAAGAAGTGAAAAAAATCCCGACAAAAAATGTTCAATACGTGTTATATACCTCTAAAATATAATATTTTATATATACACAGTGTAATTTTTTGACGAAGGATGGTCAACTGACCACCCTTGTAACCATGTGGCTTCGCCACTGAATTTAACGGGGTTATAGTTATAACCATTAGACAATAACTTTATATCATGCTTATTTACGTAACTAAAGTTAACTGAGTTCTAATACTCTTCGTTTTAACTTTAAATAAAACCGAAATCTCATATAACTTAATTTTGTTAACTTTAATTAACCAATTTCCCACTTGAATAGCAAAATATACATAGATTTTAGACAAACAAAGAATTCATCGATTGAGTAATGAGTAGTAATTATGTTCTTCTAAAAAACATGCAGTTCTGACACCTACTAGTGAAAAACATACTGGTAAAATTCAAAGGAAAAGTTAGTC
Source organism: Nicotiana paniculata (assembly GCA_005239505.1). Classification (NCBI taxonomy): domain Eukaryota; kingdom Viridiplantae; phylum Streptophyta; class Magnoliopsida; order Solanales; family Solanaceae; genus Nicotiana; species Nicotiana paniculata. The sequence goes on from ML331922.1 coordinate 17,070, forward strand.
AATTCAAATTAAGAGAAGTGTGATAATCCAAAATATAGCAAGTGACACATAGGGTTGCGACTTGGGAATAAGTACAAACTATCTACTCAGTCTACAAGTTGATTTAGCACGGAGTTTCCTACACTACGTACAGCGTAGAATACAACTTTGGACTTTTGTAGTTGTTTTATTTGGTTATAGCATGACGAAAATATGCGTTAGTTTATTTTGTCAAAGCAACAGGTCCCGTTGCTTTGGTCAATTTGGTTTTGCTCGCTCTTGTAATCGATCTCAATTTGACTCTTTCGCTTATGTAATGTTTGGATAATGTTCAATATTTTTCTTTGTTATACATGTCTGCCTTGAAAATCTATTTTTTCTAAATAATTTTTTGATATATGATGCAGGCATTGATCAATAAGTACATCAAAGGGTTTGATCCGGTGACCAATAAATAAATAGAAATTTGTGCCGGAGGCAGTAGGCAGATTTAGGGATGCAGTAGGAGGTTCACCCGAATCCCTTCATCCAAGAATTACAGTGCACATATAACGTAAAATTTACTTTTTATCTCTATATATTATATTTTGAATCCCTTTAATACAGTTCAAAAGTATAGTTTAGTGGTCAAGGCCCAAGGGGGTTTAAAACCTTTGTAAGATCACTGATTCAATTCTCACTTGCCACAATCTCTTTCAATTTTTTACTGGAGGACCTAGCATGTATTTTATGGAACAATCGAGGTGCATACAAACTGTTCGGAACACTACGACTATCAAAATAAGATTAGGAAAGTAAATTATACTGGTGTAAGTTAGGAATGGAAGGGGGGGGGGGTGTTATGTACTGTATCGCCCCGACCGATTGTTTTGAACTCTAGCGTGTTGTTTGGCGGTTTGAGGCCTTGAGTAGCTTCACTTAAGGTATTATGACTTGTACGTGTGGTTGAAATTGAATTTCGAAAAATTCGGAGTAGATTCGGAAGGAAAATTCTAATATCGGAACCTTAAGTTGGAAGAATGGAACATTTGACGTTTGAGTAAACGATCTCGAAATTGGGATTTGAAGGTTCCAATAAGTTCATATGATGATTTCGGACTTGGGCGTATGTTTGGGTCGAATATCGGGTGGTCCGGAAGCATTTTGGCGCTTGATACGGAAAGCTGGCATTTTGAAGGTTTTAGAATTTCTTAAGTTTGATTTGAAGTGGACTTTGGTGTTATCGATGTCCGTTTGAGGTTTCGAGTCTTGGAGTAGGTTCGTATCATAATTTGTAACTTGTGCGTAAAGTTTGGCGTCATTCCGGAAAGTTTAAGAAATCGGACGCATTCGTCGAAGTATGAATGTTTGGAAGTTTAAAGGAAGGTTTCGATCGTCGATTCATAATTTTGATATTGTTTGGTGTAATTTGAGGCCTCGTGCAGGTTTGTTTATATTTTGGGACTGGTTTGTGTAATTAGACATGGTCTAGGAGGCCTCAGGTATGTTTTAGAGGTGTTTGAGTTGTGTCGCGCTTATATTTGATGTTACAGACCTTTGATTTGGGCATAAAGGGCATTATATTGAGCAAACAACCTTTGATTTGTGATTTGATTGAACCATTATATGTGTATCGTAATTACATAGCTACAGCAATAAGAATCGTCGAATTCCGATATCGTATGAGAGAGTTATGCCTATTTTTGTGTTGGACAAAATTACTGGTTTTTGGTGCGCATTTTTGTCCTTCGCAAACGCGGGGGAGGTTCCGCGAACACAAAAAAGGATTTATGGGTTGACCGGTCAATGCGAAAAATTGTTCTTCGTGAACGCGAAGGTCTCCCGCGAAGGCGGTGAAGAAAAATCATCTGGATAGTATTTTAAACCGAGAATTTTAGTATTTTTGGCATATGTTGAGTTCTAGAGCTCCATTTAAGGTGATTTTCGAGTTGTTGTTCTCTTATCAACAAGGGGATAAATATATGACCTTTTTTTAAAAATATTTTTACGAGGGTCAATTCATGGACGAAATTGGATGATTTACCAGAGTTGAGAAATGGTAAATCCTCGATTTGAGGGTCAATTCATGGACGAAATTGGATGATTTTCTGGATATTGACTCTATTGAATTTTCGAGCAGAGTTGGAAATTGCTATAAATTGATTAATTATCAGCATTGGAGTATATTTTGATTGATTTGCACGTTATTTGACTAGTTTCGGGACATTTGGCTTTGAGTTGAGGTGTTAGAGAGGCGTTGGAGCCATTTATGGAACTTCGGAGCGATGTAAGTCTCATGTCTAACGTTGTGAGGGGAAACTACCCCCTAGGTGATGTGATTATTATGTGCTATTAGTTGTGGATGCTACGTACGCACGAGTTGACGAGAGTTCGTACGTAGCTAAATAATGTTTATGTCGGGGTAGACTTAGGACTTTACCATATAATCTTTGAAATATTCATTATGTTGGATTAATTAAGTGAAACTATAATTGAAATTCATTTAGAAATATATACATATATATTAAGCCGAACTTTATTACCTTGAGTTGTTGGCAAGTTATTTGAGAAACGGTAAAGGTTATACTCACCTCGTGTTCATATACTGTACCATAAGCTTGTGTCTCGTAATTCGATAATTCCTTTCCTTTCTTGTGGAGCGGGCCGAACGCCTCTGCAGGATTATGTACCATACTATCATGAGAGCGGACCGTTCGCCTCACACAGTATAATAGATGCATCTATGGTTCGTGTTGCTTGACCCTCGGCAATGTACACGTTATGAAGGGATCAGGCCGATCGCCTCGACAGTATCATATTCTTTTTGAAATTTGGTCGTACGACTTCGACGTAATCGTGCGTTATATCGCTAGCAGTCCGAATATTCATGAGATTTTTCCTTTCACTGATGTCTTACATTTTATATGTTATTTCTTATTTATTTGATATTGGCACAAGTATTTACTGAGATATTGAGATAGAGTACGAGATATCATTTAAAGAAATTTTTGGAGATTGTGTTAGTTACAAATTTAACTCACTACTACTGTTGTACTTCTTATCTGTTTATAATTTACCATATTGATTTATTAGACCACTAGTAACTATTGATTTCAACCCCTCGTCACTACTTCTCGGAGTTAGGCTAAATACTTACTAGGTGCACATTGATTTACGTACTCATGATGCACTTCTGCACTAAATGTGCAGGATCTGACAGGTTCATTTGGTAGTCATCTTGGCGCGTAGGCGCAACTTCTGAGGAGACTTTATGGTGAGCTACGTTCCAGGCTACGCATCGCAACCCACAAAGCCTTCATGGTACCATTTACTTTATTCTGTTCTTATTTGTGTTCCAGACAGATGTTGTACTATTATTGTTGTACTCCCTAGTAAATGCTCATGCACTTGTGACACTTGATTTTGGGATATACTAGTTGATGCTTACGGTTCTGTATATTATCATCGCCTTGCATTTCTCTTATTAACTATAATTTTTGTATGTTCACGTGGATTTAAAAGTGTAAATTTCCTTCCTTACAAATATTTATGATTTCTATAGTAATAAAATGAGTAATTAAATTTATCAATCACGGTTGGCTTGATTGACGGTAGCGTTAGGCGCCATCACGACCTATAGTGGATTTTGGGTCGTGACAATTAGAGTTCTAGGTTCACTTGGGTCTCACGAGTCATGAGCAAGTCTAGTAGAGTCTTGTAGATCGGTACATAGATGTCTGTACTTATCTTCGAGAGGTTATAGAGCATTTAGGAGCACTTCCCTTCTTGATTCCTCTTCGTGAGATTTGATTCCATTGAAGCTTATGCCTTCATTTCCTTCCTACCCAATCTTATGTGACGTGGAGCGCTTCTTATCTATTGGGAATCGAGGAGTTGTAGTGGTACTGCAGACATGGTGCATGATGTATCTCCCTGCATATTCGAGCAAGTTATTGTCGTCGTCCTGTGGAAGGGTGTTCTATCATTTCAGCCCTGTATTAGTATTGCCTATGGCTTTGAGGCTATGCACGGGTTGTTATGAAATTCATGAGTAGTTATCGCGCAGTGTTGATTTAAATGGTAGAGTGCTTATTTATGGATCGCGGTTCTGAATGCCTCGAAAGGAGGATTTCTCAATTCATGGTTTAGAGGTTCAGCATTTAATTCCAGTTGAGGAAAGACAATCGGACTTGATATTTTAGAGCGTGGTGGAATTCTCATTTGTGATGTGGTGTCGCCGTCCTTGTTTGAACATATTAAGGTTCGCCGGTGTTTTGGTCTTCTTTGATTTTCCTTCGGGCCAGGGTGTTGTGAAATAGTGCCTGATCACTAGGGAATTATACCTATTATTTACTCTCGTTTTCTTATGTTTAGAGGCAAAATTGCATTAAGATACTCCCGAAATTTGATGCAAGTTGTTTAAATTACAGGATTTGAGTTGAATTGAAGATATTAACTAAAAATAACTCAAAGAGGAGTAGAACTTGCACTGGCCCAGAACCCAGTAGAAGCACTGAGAGCTCCAATATTCTGTTGCAGCGGTTGTCACTTCGCTGCAGTGGAATTCCATCCGCTTCCTCGGCTCAAATTCCAGAGATCTATTTTTGAGACCCAGTTGAGCCGTTGTCCACACCAATATTCTGCTGCACCGGCTGTCACTTCGCTGCAACGAAATTCCATCCGCTACACCGGTTAAAATTCAATAGATTATGTTTTAAAGACCCAGCTGAGCCGCTGCAGTGTTCAAATATCCGCTGGGAGCGGATTCCTAAGATTAGAGACTTGCTAACCTGGGTTATTCATAATAGCATAGTCAGTGGTATTATTACGCTGCGCGCTTTCAGGAACGCATGTTGCGCTGTAGAATTCCGCTAGGGGTGGAATAGAGAATCAGAAAGTGACCAGGTCGAGAAACGCTGCAGCGGAAGCCAATTCGTTGGAGTACTTAGAGTTCCGCTGGGAGCGAAATCTCCGTAGGGGCAATTTTGTCCAGTATTTTTAGCCTACTATAAGTACAACTTTTTCTCATTTTTAGGGCATCAGACCAGAGTTCGTGAATAGTGCTTTTATTCTGTTTTGAGTAATTTTAGCTTAGATTCTACCATACTTCTTAGATTTTCTTCTTGTAATCAACATTTCTAGGTTTTATATCATCATCTATCTTAATTTCTTACATGAAAATGAGTAGCTAGACCCTCAAGCTAGGGTTGTAACCCAACCCTAGTGTGAGTAACTAATGGGTCTTCTATTTTAGGTTGAATTTGTGATTGGGTGTATGACTTTTAGGCTATTTCATGCTTCATTGACTGAATTAGTGGTTGCAAACACTAATTTATGCCTTGTTGATTAGGGTTATTCTTGAGAGAGATGACCCAAGTCTAGGTAAATAGGCTAACAAGGTATTGTGGTGAACTTTCGAGATTGATAGCCCCGATAAAAGGGTAGAAACTAGAGATAGTGATACCCGACTTGAGCCATTTTATTTGATTTGTTGAAACACCTAATTGGGCTTGAGAAAGCCAATTCGAGCAAAGTAACCCAAATTATCGAGAGGTATTGGGTGAGTAATTTAGTATGAGGTTATGTCATTTGCCCATAATTCACAAGCTTATCCTAAATTTTAGATCCCATTAGTCACTTGCCTAGGAGTAAGTTGCAACCCCAGTGCCTTTAATCATTTGATAAAAATCCACAAAAATATTGTAATAAGTTAGATAATATTACTTTTTAAACTCAACCTTAGAATAGATACAAAACCAAATTATGTTGAGAAGAGCAATTAAGAACATGAAACACCACTAAATCCAGTAGAAACTCGACTCCCATTGCATAACTCCCTGTGGATATCAATCTCGATCCTGTCAGGTAAAAGTTGCTTCGACCTTGCCTTGCTACTTAAATAGTGGTATATGTGGTGTTAGATCACTTTTTGGCACCGTTGCTGAGGAGTTAAGACGGTGTTAACTATCTATTTGAGTAGTGGTGTAGATTGTTTTTCTTTCCTTCTTTTTGTTAATTTGTGTGTTTCAATCAATACATGTACTTATGGCTGATCCTCTGGCAAATATTATACCGGGGGAAGAGGTAGATGATAACGGGGAAGAGGAGTTTCATCAAATTCCTCCACCTCAAAGACGCGGCCGATAGGACAATCCCAATGATAATATTCCAGACCCTCCCCCGCCTCCTCCAGGAGTTGCTCCTAGGGTGCTTCCGAACGAGGGGTATGCCAGTGCAATTGTCCCACACAGAATTCGGGCGGGCAACTTTTAAATCACTAATGTCTTGTTGACACTTCTGGAGCAACGAGGGTATTTCACGGGAGCTTCCCATCAAAATTCCTACAAGCACTTAAAAGGCTTTGTAGACACATGTTGGGGGAGCAAGCAAACCAATGTATCGGAGGATGCCTTGAGGCTCAGATTATTTCCTTTCTCTATATGATATAAGGTGCTGGATTGGCTTGAACGACTCCCCAATCATTCTATCTCTACATGGGATGAATTGGCGGATAAGTTCATTGCCAAGTTTTTCTCCCCGGGCACATGGCGGCTTTGAGAGATGAGATATTATCATTCAAGCAAGAGCCAAATGAACCCCTTCACGAGATTTGGGAACGCTACAAAACTATGGTCAAAGAATGCTCGAATAATGACATGGCAGAGGCCATGATACAATAGACTTTTTACCGAGGCATTAATACTACAAATCAGTGTGTGGTCAACCAACTTGCTGGGGGAACCTTTATGAAGATATCTTACAATGAGGCATGTGACATCTTGGATGAAATGGCCGACACTTCGCTAGCATGGCAGAGTCAGGAAAATGTTCCCCAGGATGATCCAAGTGTGATAAATCTCCACAAAGAGCTACAGGACCATGGGCAAGCTATTGTCAAGCTTACCACTAACATGAATCAACTTGCTAAGGCGCATCTTCAACAAATACAAGGGACAAAGAAAGTACATGCTATGGAGGGGGTAAATCTTTTGGTTAACAAGCGAAGGCCTCGTGGAAATCAAATGCAAAACACCAATGAACAATGTGACCAAGGAGTGAGTAGGTACAATCAAAAGGATTCCTATGATGAGCAAAATGAATATGTAATGTATGCCAACAATTTTTAAGGGAAAAGGAACAATCAAGGGAACAACCAAACTGGAACAATCAAAGGCAAGGTAATTGGAAAAACAATAACAACTCTAGCAATTAGGGGAACAACAATCAACAAAGGGGAGGCAACAACAACAATTGGAACGAGAAAAACAATAGCAATTGGGGTGGAAATGGAAATCGGAGGTCGGGCTTTCAAAGGCCCCCGATGTATCAACAACCCAATTATCCACCCCCATATCAATCACAAGGTCAAAGTTCCTCAAGCAATGACATGGGCCGGATCGAGCAAATTTTTAAACATATGATGGAACAGAATTCAGATTCAGATGCTCAAATTGTCTCCCACACTACCTCAATCCGCAATCTTGAGGTCCAAATGGGACAAATTTCACAATCTTTGAACACTCGCCCGAAGGGGGCACTACCTAGTGACACGGTGGTGAACCCTAAGGGTGGCAACAACAACAACAATACCAGACATGCGATGGCGGTGACCACAAGGAGTGGTAGGGGTGGTGAGGCTAGTTCTTCAAAGCAAAAGATGGTTGTTGGTGATGATGATGACTTGCAACATATTGAGGTTCCTATTGAGGTTGAAAATGTGGTTGAAGAGCCGATGAATAATGAAGTGAGGATTGACATAAATGATAATGATGAGGAAACACAAAATGATGTGAACCCGTCTAGGGAACACATAATTGACATACCCGAGCCGGTTGTGCCAAAATTCAAGACCCCATTGCCTAGATCTCCTCCTCACTATCCTCAAAGATTAGCTAAGCAAAAGATAGAGAATCAATTCAAGAAGTTCATAGATATGATGAAGAGTTTGTCCATCAACGTACCATTAGTTGAGGCACTTGAACAAATACCCCGGTATTCCAAGTTTATGAAAGACTTGGTCACAAAGAAGAGATCCATGGAGTTCGAGACAATCAAGATGACCCACCAATTGAACTGAATGGCACTCAAACTAGAGGATCCCGGAGCTTTCACTATTCCTTGCACTATTGGTAGTGCGGATTTTTCCAAGGCATTGTGCGACTTGGGTGCTAGTATCAATTAATGCCTTATTCTGTCTTTAAAACCTTGGGAATTGGCCAAACTAGAGAAACTTCCATGCAACTTCAAATGGAGGATCGAACTATGAAGCGACCCTTGGGAATCATTGATGATTTTTTGGTGCGGGTCGACAAATTCATCTTGCCCGCAGATTTTGTGATATTGGATTGTGAGGTCGATTATGAAGTGCCTATTATTTTGGGAAGACCTTTCCCTACAACGGGGAAGGCCTTGGTTGATGTGGAGGCCGGTGAGCTCACCTTCCGTGTGGGTGATGAAAAGGTCGTTTTCCACGTTTGCAAATCAATACGGCAACCCAATAGCACAGAGGTTTGTTCTTTTGTGGACCTTGTCACCGAGGTCGTAATTGATGAAACAAGCTCAATGATGAATGTTGAAGATCCCGTGGAAGCAGTTTTATTGAATCATGATGATGTTGTGGTTGATGGCTTGATCGAGTGTACCAATGCATTGCAAGGCATGTGTTCTTATTCTTATGGACCTCGCAAGCTATATTTGGATTTGGAAAATAGGAAAACTCCTCCGACAAAGCCCCTCAATCGAGGAGCCACCTACCTTGGAGTTGAAGCCCCTTCCACCACACCTCAGGTATGAATTTTTGGGTCCTTCTCGTACTTTACCTGTTATACTTTCTTCTTGCCTAACCCAATTGCAGGTAGATTATACACTCAAAGTGCTCCAAAGGAGAAATAAGGCCATAGGTTGGACTCTAGCTGATATTCGGGGCATAAGCCCCGCCTTTTGCATGCATAAAATTATTCTTGAATATGATGTAAAACCGTCTGTGGAACATCAACGGAGGTTGAAGCAGGCAATGCAAGAGGTTGTCAAAAAGGAGATAATCAAATGGCTTGATGCTGGGGTTATTTATCCGATCTCTGGTAGTGCTTGGACTTCACCAGTGCAGCGTGTTCCTAAAAAGGGTGGCATGACTGTGGTGCAGAATGAAAAGAATGAGTTTATTCCACTCGGACCGTGATTGGCTGGAGGGTTTGTATGGATTACTGGAAGTTGAACAAGGTGACCCGAAAGGATCACTTTCCATTGCCATTTCTGGACCAGATGCTTGATAGACTTGCTGAGCGGGCCTTCTATTATTTCTTGGATGGGTATTCGGGCTACAATCAGATTCTCATAGCCCCAGAAGATCAGGAGAAAACAACCTTCACATGCCCGTACGGGACCTTTGCCTTCTCTAGAACGCCATTTGGATTGTACAATGCACCCGCCACATTTCAGCTGTGCATGATGGAAATATTCGCGGATATGGTGGACGACTTCCTTGAAGTCTTCATGGATGACTTCAGTGTGGTTGGGCACTCAATTGAGGAGTGTTTGCAAAATCTTGATAAAGTTCTCGCCCGATGTGAAGAAACTAATCTTGTGTTGAATTGGGAGAAATGCCATTTTATGGTCGATGAGGGAATTCTCCTCGGTCATAAAATCTCAAGAGATGGTATTGAAGTTGATAAAGCCAAGATCGAGGTTATTTCCAAGTTGTCGCCTCCAACTTCGCTAAAGGGAGTCCGTAGTTTCCTTGGGCATGCGGGATTTTACCGGAGATTCATTAAAGATTTTTCAAAAATGGTAAATCCCCTATGCAAGCTATTGGAGAAAGATGCCAAGTTCGAGTTCAATGAGGAATGTATGCATGCTTTTGAGTTGTTGAAGCATAATTTGACTACCACACCAATAATCACCACGCCAAATTGGAGCTCTCCTTTTGAGCTCATGTGTGATTCAAGTGACGTGGCGGTGGGTGCGGTCTTGGGCCAACGGGTGAACAAAATCTTTCACCCCGTTTATTATGCAAGCAAAACCATGAACTCCACCCAAGTTAACTACACCGTCACCAACAAGGAATTGTTGGCTATTGTCTCTGCAATGGAGAAATTTAGGCCTTACCTTATGGGCGCCAAGGTGATAGTGCACACTGATCATGCGGCGCTCTGGTACTTAATGATGAAAAAGGATTCAAAAGCTAGGATTATGAGGTGGGTCCTATTGCTCCAAGAGTTTGATCTAGAAATTATTGATAGAAAGGGGAGCGAAAATCAAGTTTCCGATCATCTATCCCGGTTAGAAGAGCAAGGAAGGCCAAGTGATGGCCTTGAGATCAATGATACCTTCCCGGATGAGCAGCTTCTCTCAGTCTCTATGCAAGACATGCCATGGCATTGCCAACTTTCTTGTTACGGTGTTGTCCCGTTTGAGTTCTCTTCTAACCAAAGGAAGAAGTTTAGACGGGACAACTTGGATTATTATTGGGATGAGCCGTATTTGTTCAAAATATGCAATGATGGAGTCATACGACGTTGTGTCCCCGAAGAAGAGCAAATGTCCATTCTTGATTCTTGCCACTCTTCACCCTACGGTGGTCATCGCGGTGGGGCAAGGACAACTTCAAAAGTTCTAAGTTGCGGATTTTATTGGCCTACTTTGTACAAAGATGCAAGTGACTTGTTAAAGAGGTGTGACAAATGTCAAAGAGCAGGTGGTATATCAAAGAAGGATGAAATTCCCCTCACAACGATCCTTGAGGTTGATATATTTGATGTGTGGGGCATTGAATTCATGGGTCCTTTTGTCAGCTCGTGTGGTAATACCTAAATTCTTGTGGTTGTGGATTATGTTTCAAAATGGGTTGAGGCCATGGATTTGCCCAATAATGAAGCCCGGAGTGTGGTTGGTTTTCTCAAGAAAAATATTTTCACACGATTTGGGACTCCTCAGGCTATCATAAGTGACGGGGGATCTCATTTTTGCAATCGAGCTTTTTATTCGTTGTTTGCCAAGTATGGGGTAAATCACAAAGTGTCCACTCCTTACCATCCTCAAGCCAGTGGGAAAGTTGAAGTCTCAAATCGGGAAATCAAGAACATTTTGTCCAAGACCGTGAATGCAAATAGGGCCGATTGGTCTAAAAAGCTTGAAAATGCACTTTGCGCATATAGACTGCCTTCAAGACCCCGATTGGTGTGTCACTGTACCGGTTGGTGTATGGCAAGGCATGTCACCTCCCGGTTGAGTTGGAGCACAAGGCACTTTGGGATTTGAAGAAGTTGAACTTGGATTAGGACTCTGCTGCAAATCTTCGAGTTGATCACCTTAATGAGCTTGATGAGTTTAGATTCCATGCCTATGCAAGATCTTCTTTGTACAAGGAGAAAATGAAGTATTTGCATGACAAGTATGCTAAGCACCGGGAATTCAAAGTGGGAGACTTGGTATTGCTCTTTAATTCAAGGCTTCGTCTCTTTCTGGGCAAACTCAAATCAAAGTGGAGTGGTTCGTTTGAGGTGGTATTGGTTACACCCTTTGGTGCCCTTGATCTAAAAAACAAGAATGGTGAAATTTTTCGTGTGAATGGGCATCGGGTCAAACACTACTTGGGAAAATTTGAAGATAGCCACGTGGTGGCTTTGTTGAAATTCACTTGATCATGGTAACATGCGTCATGCTGCGATGTCAAATAAGGCGCTTCTTGGGAGGCAACCCAAGTGTTTTCTTTTCTTTCTTTTTGTTTCTTCTTGTTAGAGTAGATTTTTCTTGAACTAACCTGTTTGTGAAGTTGGTGTAAGATTTGGTGGATGCAGTGCAAGAACAAAATCTGGAAAAAATTGGGCTAACCTTCAATACCGCTGCAGCGGTCACATTTCCGCGGTCAGCGGTCACAAAAAATGCTGCAGCATAAAACATTCCATTGTCGCGTCGAGGTTGAGCCAAAATTCTAGAGAGGTCACAAGCTCTATGGATCTCCATTCCGCTGCAGCGATTGGAAATCCGCTGACAACAGTGGGATTCCGTTGTAGCGACAAAAATTTCGCTGACAACGGTGATATTTGATGTCCAGTTCTATGCCATGCTTAATAGCGCGTTCAGCGGTAAAATTCTGTTGTCGCTCTAGGTAAGTCGTTGGGGCCCCAATTCTCACCTATAAATATACAGGGTCCCCCTTCTTTTACTCTTTTCACCCATTTGGCTCTCATAGATAATTTTTACTGTTCACAACCTCTACAGTGTACATCTGAGCTTCAAAAATTCTCACATTTTAACATCATCATCATCATAGCAGTGGTATGTTCATATTATTAGATTTTAATTGTAGATTTTAACTTTTTGCATGTTCTTATTAATTTTCTTTTCTAGAAAGGTAGTCATTGAAGCCCTGATGCTTGAACATGATTCACCAATGTGTTAAAATCTATGGGGTAGTGATTTCTTGTTGCCTAAGGGGATATAGGGTTCTTATTACATGTGTTTCATGTCAAAATTTTCAAAAATTCGTAAAACCTTAGTTTTAGTGCACGTCACTGTTGAATTCCATTGCAGCGGACCAAAAATCCACTGACAGCGGAATCATCTGGAAGGTAACATTTTGGAATGAAAATTTTTGCTGCAGGGGAACCATCTCCTGCCATTTTTGATTGATGAAAACCGTTGCAACGACCAAAAATCCGCTGACAGTGGTGACCTTTCGCTGCAACGGTCATTTTTCTGCTGGGCACGATTTGAATTTTCAGAGAATGGGGTAGTCTGATCCCCCAACTTCCGCTGCAGCGATCAGTATTCTGCTGTAGCATTTATTTTTCCACTGACAACGGAAGTCTGCATCCTACACTTTTTATTCTCTGCATTACTGATGTTTGTGCTTTCATTGGGTACTTGTGTACCATGTTTTAACAATTTTCATTGACATGTTTGCAAATAATGGTTAGATCACGAGGTGGAGAAGACAAGCAATCCGGGAGGGGTGACTCTTCTAGAGGTCGGGGCAAGGGCAAACAACAAGCAGCCCCCTTAGGCCCGACAAAGACCATTGGGAAGAAGCAAACACGAAAAGGCCGACTCCCGACCAATCTGAATCGAGTGAATATGTCCCCTCCCAGTATGGAAATAGTGGAGTAGCCTTAGCAGAGGCATTGTCCCAGCCCAGGAGGCATGTCAACGAGCTTACAAGCTAAGACTCTTCGGACAGTTTGGGTCTTTCCAGTGACTCCACACCCCCCCAGGATACCAGTGCAGCAGCTCAGTCTACCGTCCCTGCTTCTATCAACCTTGATAGTTCTGACAAGACACCAGATGATGGCAGGGGTGGTGACACCCAAGTACAGACATCAGGGCTTCTCCGGACGAGAAACCCATCATTGTGGCAGGATCGTTTTGTTTCTGAAATGGACTTCCACCAATTTAGAGATTGGTGGCCCTAGAGGTCCCTAATTCCTGAGAGGCCTTTCATTGTTAAGGATCTGCTACCTCATAACCCAAATGTCAAGAAGTAATTTGAGGAAAGATCAGGGTGGGGTTTCTTCATTAGAAAAGTTGAGGATGCCAATGAGTACGTTGTGAAGGAGTTTTATGCTAATGTGGCCCACACAAAGAGGGGCACATATCTTACTCAAGTCCGAAATAGGAAGATCTTGTACAGTGGTAGTGCATTCAACGACTATGCTCGCTTTGTGAATGTAGATGAGACTCGCTACCAGGAGAAAGTGGCCTTGGGAGATTTGGCTCATCCTTGGTTGGCTTCTGTTATTTCTATCCCGGGGACTACTCCAACATGGTTGACTGCAGGATCCGTCATCTACAGGAACACACTCAGCTTCGAGACCAAGGGTTGGGCGACCTTTGTTTGCAGCCGGATAGATCCCATATTTCATGACAATGACATGCCCCTCTCTCGGGCCCTGATTGTTGGAGAAATTATGGATGGCATCTCGATAAATGTCGAGAATATCATGGCCAGGGTGATTGACCGGATTGTACAGAGAAATGAAGTCTTTTATCCCTTTCCCAACTTCCTCACTATGTACTTCAGGGACATGGAAGTTGAGGAAAGGGACTTTGATCTTACAGTGAGGCCAAAATCAGCTTTTTCATGGTATAGTCTGAAAGGTCCGGACAATCCCAAGGCAAAAGGGAAAGCCACTGCATCTACTACCACTGGTACTTTTACTATTGCTGAGCCCTTCGCTGCTGCTGAGGGTTCCACTGCTGCTGACGGGCCCACTGTTGCTGCCGGCCCAGAGTCTTCCTCGGGTCCTTCCATGTCCATTCCAGTCCTAGTGCATACATCTTCCACTTACCCTCATACTTCCCTAAGGGTGTCTCAGACTCTAGTTGGTATCACCAACTGGCTGCATGTTGCTTCTTCTAAGCTCACTGATCTTTCTACTACTGTTTCAGCTCAGTCAGCTCCAGCACAACTTACACTGCCTCCATTATTGGAGGAGACATTGAGGAGCCTGGTTGATAACCAGAAGAAAATCACGGAGACCCTGGACAAGCATGGGAAGGAGATTTACTATTTGGGCAAATCTGTGAAAAAAATGAAGAAATCTCAGGATGATATGAAGAAGGTTCAAGTGGAGATGCAGACAACTCAAGCTGCTTTGAAGAAGGAAGTCGCGAAGCTCACTACAGTGGGGGACATCCCCCTTGATTTGTTGATAGGAGAGCCCGCACCTACTGATTAGGCTGCACAGGTTTAGGAACCGGAGCTTACCTCAGCCCCAGTTAACAGAGGAGTCATCCCGAGGAATGATGACATGGAGATCCAGCTTGATGATCCAAAGGGACAGACCTCCTCACTTCCACAGGACCCTACTCCAGCCACTGTCACTTCTTCTACAGCTGATCCTGATCCCATGCAGACAGAGGCACCATAGGGAGTTTTCTTTTACTCTCTCTCACCCCTTTTCTCTGTTCTATATTTTTTGGGCATTGAGCATTAAGGACAATGCTAATTCTTATTTGGAGGGGGTGGCGGTGTTTCAAATACTTTGACATTTTTTGGGCTGTAATAACCTCTAATACTATTTTTCTTTTCCTTATTTGCATTTCCGTACCTTTAGTTTTTTTTACTTTTGGTATGTATATATTTGGTTTCCCTTCTTATGTATATATTAAGTCCCCTCTTAATGTATGATCGTCTTAATCCCCTATTGTACATATTCATTTCTACTTTTCGTATTGTTACTTTATAACTTCTTTAGATTTTCCATTTATAGTCTAACTTCTTATTTCATTTAGTAGCTTCTTTTTCAATTTATAGCTTCTTATTTAATTTTTGTGTTATCAATAAGCCCCTGGTTTTCTTAAGGTCATGGTTCTTTCCAGGGGTGGAAATTGTGCGAACCGGGTGTCTTTTCCCTACGACGGACGGTGTGACGACCTTCTTAAGGGATTGAGTCCGTTTTTTATTTTTGTTTTTTTTTTCTTTATTTTGGTAAGTAGTGAATAAATGTGATTCGAATAAGCTTCACTTGGCACCATCATACTTACCTTTGACCTCATGGTTAGATACAAGTTACAAACGAGTCTAGTTCTAATTGTGACCCTTAGAGTCTTGAGATGACTAAAACTATCGTCAGGTGGTGTTTATAGCCATATGTGAGTGTTCAATGTAAACCGAGGTTGTTGTGGGCCCTTGACTTTATTCTCTTTAACTATCCTAAGATTTTAGAGGTGAGGTTTGAATTGCATATCCCGAGTGTCGTGCCTGAAAGTCTAGAACTTGCCCCAAGTGTTTTTCTAGGAGAAATCTTAAGTTAGCTCGACTTGTGAAATGATCATAGGCCCTCCGTGATTCCCTGTTGATATTAAAAGAATTTTATAGCGTACCAAGACAAGATCCTTAGTCAACCCCTTTTGATCCTGAGCCTATTTGTTCAAAAACCACATTACAAACCTCCATCCGTTCTTTAATGACCCTCTCTTGGCACCAATTCTTTCCTTGAGCACTCATGATGAATAATAGACAAAATCATAAGTTTGGGGGAGAGACGAGGAAATTCATAGTGATGAAAGGAATTGTCATAAAAGGAAAGACCAATGAAAAGGTTGAAATGCAAAACAAGGCCAAAAAAAAAGCAAAGCGTTGAAAGGATTCAATAAAGCAAAGTTAAAAAAGGCTTGGAATGATGAAAAAGAAAAAAAAATGGGAGAAAAGTGACCTTCAAGTAAAAGAAAGAACGACAATGAGTTTCTCTAAGTCCCCCAAGAAAGAGATTAAGACTGAAAGAGTCAAAGAAAAACATGAGCCAAAATGTGAAAAATGGAGTGCTTAAGGAGAGATGTTCTATAGTAGTTCATCCTATCCAAATTTGATCCAAAAAGCCTTCATTACATCCCATTAAAGCCCTATAGGATCTCAAGTTGAGTGAGCTTTCATTAGTGGTGATTTACATAAGGGGCAAGCCTATGGTTCTTAAAGCCAGACATGTGGCATTCTTTTGAGAGTGAAGAGAGCACTCCTTGATAGTCCCAATTCTGAGAGTGCATTCTATACAATGAGATGAGCCCATGGACAGTAGAGGAGAAAGAGTCTAGGATCCACAGTGATTTAGGTGAAAGAGAGAAGATCTTTGACGAATTGAGTCAACTCTTGAAGCTTTGGTGTCATATTAGATCTAGTTAACTAAGAAAGTCATTGCATAATCTTATCAATAATGCATTTGTGTTGAGGGTAATTGTTAGTACCATGAAGCTTGATGAAGTAACATATAAACAACTTAAATACTTTCTCTTTTGTTTACGGAGGTGGGAGTTATCTTGTTTTCTTTAGGACAAGCAAAGACTTAAGTTTGGGGGAGTTGATAACAAGGGATTTGTACCTATTATTTACTCTCGTTTTCTTAAGTTTTGAGGCAAAATCGCATTAAGATACTCCCGAAATTTGATGCAAGTTGTTTAAATTGCAGGATTTGAGTTGAATTGAAGATATTGACTAAATATAACTCAAAGAGGAGCAGAACTTGCACTGGCCCAGAACCCAGTAGAAGCGCTGAGAGCGCCAATATTCCGCTGTAGCGGTTGTCACTTCGCTGCAGCGGAATTCCATCCGCTGACCCGACTCAAATTCCAGAGAGTTTATTTTTGAGACCCATCTGAGCCGCTGTCCAGGCCAATATTTTGCTGCAGCGAAGTGACAACCGCTGCAGCTAAATTCCATCTGCTGCCCCGGTTAAAATTCCAGAGATTCTATTTTTTAGACCCAGCTGAGCCGCTGCAACATTCAAATATCTGTTGGTAGTGGATTCTTAAGATCAGATACTTTCCAACCTGGGTAATTCATAATAGCGAGATCAGCGGTATTATTATGCTGCTACGCTTTCAGGAACCGCTACGGTGCTGTAGAATTCCGCTAGGGGCGGAATAGAGAATGAGAAAGTGCCCAGGTCCAAAAACCGCTGCAGCAGTTATTATTTTGGTGCACCGAAAGACAATCCGCTGGAGAGCTTGAGTGAAATCTCCGTATGGGAAATTTTGTCCAGTATTTTCAGCCTAGTATAAATACAACTTTTTCTCATTTTTAGGGCATCAGACAAGATAGTGAGCCCGTGAATAGTGCTTTTATTCCGTTTTGAGTCATTTTAGCTTAGATTCTACCATACTTCTTAGATTTTCTTCTTATAATCAACATTTATGGGTTTTATTTCATCATCTATCTTAATTTCTTTTATGAAAATGAGTAGCTAGACCCTCAAGCTAAGGTTGTAACCCAACCCTAGTGTGGGTAACTAATGGGTCCTCTATTTTAGGTTGAATTTGTGATTGGGTGTATGGCTTTTAGTCTATTTCATGCTTCATTGACTGAATTAGTGGTTGCAAACACTAATTTATGCCTTGTTGATTAGGGTTATTCTTGAGAGAGATGACCCAAGTCTAGGTAATTAGGCTAACAAGGTATTGGGGTGAACTCGCGAGATTGATAGCCCCAATAAAAGGGTAGAAACTAGAGATAGTGATACCCGACATGAGCCATTTCATTTGATTTGTTGAAACACCTAATTGGGCTTGAGAAAGCCAATTCGGGCAAAGTCACCCAAATTATCGAGAGGTATTGGGTGAGTAATTTAGTATGAGGTTATGTCATTTGCCCATAAGTCACAAGCTTATCCTAGATTTTAGATCCCATTAGCCACTTGCCTAGAAGTAAGTTGCAACCCTAGTTCCTTTAATCATTTTCCCGAACTCCGAAACTACTCCTGACGGCTCACAACTAGCCAAACATGATATAATTGAATCAATTTAACGTTCAAGAAGAGGAATTATCAAGAATTCCTAAAAATTTAACATTCTTGACGATTCTTGAAATTTCGACCACGGGCCCACGCGTTCGGATTTCAAAAATTCTTGGAGGAATAGATTACCCGAAGCCTAAGGAGCGAAATTATATGATTTACTTAAGAATTCAATGGCTCAAAATGGGTAATTTACTGATTTTCCCAAAAATCCCATTTACAACCCCAAAACCTAGGTTTTTCCAATAATTAGTTGTTGATTTCCTTGTTAATTCATGCATGAAACTAGATAAGTGAAAGAATTTACTTACCTCTACTGAATTGGGTCAAGAGCAGGTTCTTGAAGCTCCTAGCACTCTCAAATGGAGGTGGAATGGGTGAAAAATGAAGAAGTCCCGTAATTTTGGGCATTTAAATGAGGCTGCCTACAGGGGTTCCGCGCCTGCGACTTTGGGACCGCAGGTGCGGTCCCGCACCTGCGAGGAAAAATCCGCACCAGCGGAGTCGCACCTGTGAAGGAAATATCCGCACCAGCAAAGGAAAAATCCGCACCAGCGAACTCGCGCCTGCGAAGCAACTCCGCACCAGCGGACTCGCACCAGCGGGCACAAGTCCGCACCAACGGTCACACCAGCTGTTGTGCACCAGCAGTGATTTTTGCTGGTTTTTGGCCCCATGCGGGGTCCGGGAGACCCCTGGGCCCACCTGAGCCCCTGACAAATTATAGCAACAAGTCCCAAATCATATGAAGGACTCGCTCGAGCTTACGAAACCCTCAAAACATCGCTAAAACTCAAAATCACCCTCCAAACCCCTTGAATTCAACTTAAGAACTTTAAGAAATTCTAGATTTCATTCCACTGCGCCGAACGGGTCTATACTACTCGGAATGACCTCAAATTTTGCAGGCAGGTCATAATTAACATAACGGAACTATTCCCGGTCTCGGAATTCCGTTCGGACCTTGATAGCACAAAATCATGTCCCAAACCAAATTCCAAATAGAAGGAAGTCCTGATCTTCATTTCGGGCGCCGGAATGCTCCCAGGTCATCAGCAACCCGAGCCGAACATACGCCCAAGTCCGAAATCATCATACGGAGCTACTAGAATTGATGAAACTCGATTTCGGGTCATTTACCCAAAATATTGACCGAAGTCAAACTTGGCCTTAAAGGCCAACCTTAAGGAACCAATTGATCCTATTGCACTCAAAACACCTCCGAAACCCGGACCACCAATCCCCGTAAGTAATAAATCATACAATGCCGCTATGGGAAGTTTCATTTAGGTGAACGGGGTCGATAACACAAAAATGACCGATCGGGTCGTTACATTCTCCACCTCTTAAACAAATGTTCGTCCTCGAACGGGTCTACAATCATACCCGAAGTGCTGAATAAGTGTGGATATCTGCTCCGCATGTCCTCCTCAACTGGCTGGCCCCTCCACTGGACCTTTACGGCAGCAACTCTCTTGGACCTCAACTTGTGGTCCTTTATCAATAATAGCAACTGGTTCCTCCTCGTAGCCCAACCTCTCATCCAACTGAATAGTGCTGAAATCGACCGCACATGAGAGAAGTCGGCGTGGTACCTCCGGAGCATGGATACATGAAAAACTGGGTGAACTCCTGATAAGCTGGGAGGCAAGGCCAGCTCATAAGCAACCTCCCCAACTCGCCTCAATACCTCGAATGGACCTATAAACTTAAACCTTGGGCTCAACTTGCCCTTACTCCCAAACCTCATAATGTCCTTTATAGGCGAAACTTTCAACAGGACTTTATCTCCCTCCATGAATGATACATCACGCGCCCTCTGATCCGCGTAACTCTTCTGTCTGGACTGTGCTATACGGAGTCTCTCCTGAATCAACTTCACCCTCTCCAAGGCATCCCTCACCAGGTCGGTGTCATATAACTTAGCCTCGCCGGGCTCAAACCACCCGATAGGGGAACGACATCGCCGACCATACAAACGCCTCAAATGGTGCCATATCAATGCTGGACTGATAACTATTACTGTAAGCAAACTCGTCCAAAGGCAAGAACTGGTCCCACTGACCCCCGAAATCAATCACACATGCCCTGAGCATGTCCTTCAGTATCTGATCTGTACGCTCTGACTGACCATCAGTCTGGGGATGAAATGTTGTGCTGAGGTCTATCTGGGTGCCCATCTCGCTATGCAATTCTCTCCAGAAGTGCGAGGTGAACTGAGGGCCTCAATCGGATATGATGTACACTGGCACACCATGCAACCGGACTATCTCCCGAATGTAGGTCTGTGCCAACCTCTCAGATGAATAGGTGGTAGCCACTGGAATGAAATGCGCCGATTTGGTCAATCTACCCACAATGACCCAAATGGCGTCCACCTTATGTGAAGTCCGAGGCAATCCCACCACGAAGTCCATAGCAATGCGCTCCCATTTCCACTCAGAATTTGGGCATCTGCTGAAGTAGGCCTCCTGGCCTCTGGTGCTCATACTTAACCTGCTGGAAAATGAGGCACCTAGTCACATACCCCCCACAATGTCCTTCTTCATTCACCTCCACCAGAAATGCTGCTTCAAATCACGATACATCTTCATAGCACCATGGTGAATAGA
Organism: Nicotiana paniculata; assembly: GCA_005239505.1. NCBI lineage: Eukaryota > Viridiplantae > Streptophyta > Magnoliopsida > Solanales > Solanaceae > Nicotiana > Nicotiana paniculata. The sequence goes on from ML331922.1 coordinate 37,864, forward strand.
ATATCGAGAACGGTGCACCTCTGCTAGAATCCTCTCCCTCAGGCCATCAATGTCAGGAACACATAGCCTGCCTTGGAGTTACCTGAAATCACTGTTTAACATCTCGAGCACCTTCCCGTGCTACCACAACCCACTCGAGCACATTAGCTTGATAAAATCTGGAGATTTCTTCTTTATCCATATTAATAAGCTCAGAATTCATTCAAACACCTGAATTTTCTATGCCAGGCCTAGTTCCAACATATAAACACCATGTTAACTACCACACGATATACCAGATCAGGACCACGTAATTTTGTTAAATCAACATCATGCACCGCACAACTCATCATCTGACCACAAGGATGCTCCCTAAACCTTAGTAGCCAAAATTCCACGAATCGGATGCTCCCAATGCACCTCATAACAAACATGCATACACCATGCTATAATGCTGGCGATACCATCGCAACGGAGTAAATATGCAGAAATTCATACTCAACTGCAGAGCCAACAAGTCCTTGAAGGAAGACATCATCTTGACTAGAATCATCACTTCATTGCGAACCCGAATAATGGTATTTGTCCTTCAATACGTACTTCACATAACCTTTGTACAGATCTCTGCTCCGATAATCTCGTCTCACCCAGAATGAACTGCTCAGGCCGCAAGTTATCCCAACCATGGCTAACAGCCTCACATGATACCACATAGTGCCAATAGGCCACAACTCGAACATGATAATAAGAAACAACTCAAGACGGAACTATTCGGCTCACTCAACTAATATGAATTCCCAGAAAATAGGAAATAAAACACAAGAAAATAAATACATATTAACCCTTCTCATCATCACACTGTTGCGGCGCGCAACCCGACCCGAATAACATACCCGTGGCGGCGTGCCACCCGATCCCAAATAACATAAAACTCCCGTAAGGAAATACATACAGAGTTGATTGCTCACTATTATAAATTACCGAATATCGATCACAAGCACGCTGAGTGCATAATAACATCCTGGGGAGACTGATAAAGCTGTATGCAACAAAACTCAAGAACAACTGAGGTGCGATATATATTTACACTATCTGGATTTCAAGAGCTATCCTGCTCACATAACATCCCCACTACGCGGGACCTCAACACATAAGAAATCATCAAGCCATTTCACAACTCGCACGGCACAATCACAATAACACATGAATTCGACGAAAATGGAACAACATCCATTGTTCTAATATCTTTCCATGAAAAGAAGATCTACTGAAAGGAACATGCCTGGCTCATATGAAGCCCATGATCATATATAAACTATCCACAAACATCGAGCCACCTTGCTCGCACCAAACTTAGCTATTACCTTTTACTTGGTTCCACATTAACCCTACCTTTTCTCATAATACACGAGAACAACCGTCATCACCGGGACTAACACCCCAAAATCCATAATCAACTTAACCGAATACCCTCCAGGCATAAATTCTCAATTAAGCAATATTGCACTTCTTTATACTCAGTCCAAATCTGAAATCCATAAAGTGACTACATGTCACACTTTATACAATCTTTTCGCACAAGTCTGTCCATCCATAACACCGACCACACTAAGGCCGTAAAACACATCGAGAACCCAGGACCAGGGTACAAATCCTCCTTCACCGAATACCGATCTCAGGTGACACTGAAGATAACACCAGCTTACTCTGAACTTTCAAATGACTTTGTCTTGCTCTTCCGAGCTCATGACCTCCTTATAAACATCGGACCTAAATCTCGATTCTTACTCCCAGTTACATACTGCTTACCGCACCTAACATGCCAATACGAGGTAGCGCAAGAATTCCATCACAACTTTCGAACCACCAATAGGGTGAGCGTTTTATCATATAGAAAATTTTTACTTGACTCAATTCAAGAGTACCATCTCAACACACGAATAAATTCCCATTATCACCTAATCATGAAAATCCTTAAGTAATAGTCTATACCACTATAACCCTTCTGGGGTCCGCCTACACCTGAAATGTCGTAGTACTCAAATGCTCCCACGTGAGATCCATTACGATGGCCGACAAGCCCCGCACTGTACACACACCGGCACTAACCACATGCATAACTAAATCACATCAAAGGAACCGATCACTGCTGCAATGTGCCCTTAATGCCGCATTCTTAACTTTTGAACTCACTAGGATCGCTATTGAGAGTCACCCACTCTGACTGGCCTCGAATGCAATCAAATCCAGGGCTCTCCTAGCATTGGAACACCCTTTTCAATGAAACACGTGACTGATTCACTAACCTTACAACTCGCCCATGCCTTAAGCATAAGTTCTGACTCTTCCAAGCCCAACCCTTGCCCGATAGGGCAACATATTCATCAAATCCTACGCACAATTACCATTTTACTCCTCCTTCCTTAGCTAAAATCACTTGCCTATATGCCGACAATTCGCAACCCTATGAGAAGACGACCCTACAACCCTACTGTAGATGGTGAGACTCTCCCACTTAGCCCGAAGCCACTCTTAGCACCACTCTAGACCCTGCTAATACCCTTTCTCCTTTTATAACACGATCCCTGCCAACCGCATTCTTCAACACTTCTTCTCGATACTCTGACCCCAGGAAACCGAAGAAACCATAGCACCGCCGAACCTAACAAATTCCATCCGATCAATGATGACGACTACACGTCACAGGTGCATATCCCACCTCACTTGAAGACACCCAGTCTTACTACTTTATCAACTCCAACCAGACCATCCAGAATCCAAATGCCTTTCCTTTGCCAGTAATAAAACACCGAAATCTCGAAATCAAACACTGAGAAGAACTCCTTTCAATCATTCATCACCCCCAACCTATGGGTAAGAATTCTATCATCATATCAGCACCGCGCAACAATCAATTGCAAACATCATCACCACCCGAGCATGACCTTAAGGCTCCCAGAAACACAACTACTGAGCTGAAATAACACACTACCCTTTTGCAGGGCCATAACAACAACCATGACCATTTACACATGGAAGCATCTCGGATTACATTCGTAGAACCATTCATATTCCTCAAATTCCTGATCAAATGCAAGCGCTTCGCGACGCGTAAGATTGAGTAGGAATGAACATAGGCATAAGCCTCAAAGGAATCAACTCACACGATGAAGAATCAAGAAGTGAAGTACTCCTAACAGCCCTGTAGCCCCTCGAAGATAAGTACAAACGTCTCTGTACCGATCCGCAAGACTCTACTGGGTTTGCCCGTGACTCGTGAGTCTACGTGAACCTAGATCTCTGATACCACGTTGTCACGACCCAATTTCCCACACGGGTTGTGATGGCGCCCAACAACAGGGTTAGGCAAGCCAACATAAATTCTACTAAGTGTTACCCTTCCCATGTGATTAATTAATCCAACTTTTACCAGTTTTAAATATTTATTTACATGATATAAGCCGATGACGTGAAAATAAGACATCTAATAATTTAGTCAAAAGATAAGCATATGTATGAGAATGCAGCCCAAAATCCCAAAATGTACGCAAATGTGTGCCAGGAACTAGTGTAACGAGTGTCGCGGGCAACTATCAGAATACATCAAAATACATAAATTATACAATCCCATAGTCTGAATGAAATAGACGGGGAAAATAACAAAAGGAAACTCCAAGGTGCTACTAGGAAATCGCCAGGAAGAGCAGCTCACCATGAAGTATAACCAACCCCGGTCAGTATTTGGAACTAGACTGATGATCAGACGTGCCAACCTCCGGACCTGTACAGTCAAGTACAAAAGAAAAGAAAGTGCAGCATGAGTACATACATAAATATGTACCCAGTGAGTATCCTGCCTAATCTCGAAGAAGTAGTGACGAGAAGTCGACTCGATACTCACTAAGGTCCAACAGTAATAAAGTAAGCAATATATAAGGAAAATAATAGGCATGGAAGACAAATAACCAAGTACATCGATATTAGACATCAAATAACAAGCCAAAATCCACCAAGGTTGATATCCGCCGTGGCGTACGGCCCGATCCCATCCTGTAGTCTCAACCTTGTCATGGCGTACGACCCAATCACATCCTGTAGTCTCAATCTCGTCGTGGCATACGACCCAATCCCATACTATAAATCTCAATCTCGCCGTGGCGTACGGCCCGATCCCATCCTGTAATCTCAATCTCGCTGTGGCGTACGGCCCGATCCCATAGTATGCTTTCTCATCACTCTGTTGTGGCGTACGGCCCGATCCCACAATATATTCAATCATCACTTTGCCGTGGCGTACGACCCGGTCCCACAATATAGTAATTCATCACTCTGTCGTGGCTTACGGACCGATCCCATCTCGTGATTTCTCCTATCACACTTAAATCAAGCCAAGAATCACAATGTTCAAAGACCACAATAAAGTATCACACAAGAATACAAGTCATATTTAGACTACAATAGGGAAAAACAATGAACATGTTGTGTCCTAACTACCCGGACGAAGCAGTAATAGCCACTATGTACGGACTCTCGTCACTTTGTACGTACGTATACCTCAAACAAGATCACATAGCAATCAAGGTTACCTAGGGGGACAATTTCCCTCTCACGAGGTTAGAAAGGAGACTCACCTTGATAAAAGCACTCCTCAGACCAAGGACCGGATCAAAAGATGCGCCCGAACTCCGAAACTACTCCTGACGGCTCACAACTAGCCAAACATGATATAATTGAATCAATTTAACGTTCAAGAAGAGAAATTAGCAAGAATTCCTAAAAATTTAACATTCTTGACAATTCTTGAAATTTCGACCACGGGCCCACGCGTTCGGATTTCGAAAATTCTTGGAGGAATAGATTACCCGAAGCCTAAGGAGCGAAATTATATGATTTATTTAAGAATTCAATGGCTCACAAGGGGTAATTTACTGATTTTCACAAAAATCCCATTTACAACCCCAAAACTAGGTTTTTCCAATAATTAGTTGTTGATCTCCTTGTTAATTCATGCATGAAACTAGATAAGTGAAAAGAATTTACTTACCTCTACTGAATTTGGGTCAAGAGCAGGTTCTTGAAGATCCTAGCACTCTCAAATGGAGGTGGAATGGGTGAAAAATGAAGAAGTCCCGTAATTTTGGGCATTTAAATGAGGCTGCCTACAGGGGTTCCGCGCCTGCGAAGCACCTGCGAGAAAAAATCCGCGCCAGTGGAGTCGCACCTGCGAAGGAAAAATCTGCACCAGCGGAGTCGCACCTGCGAAGGAACTCCGCACCAGCGGACTCGCACCAGCGGTCACACCAGCTGTTGTGCACCAACAGTGATTTTTGCTGGTTTTTGGCCCCGTGCGGGGTCCGGGAGGCCCCTGGGCCCACCCGATCCCCTGACAAGTTATACCAACAAGTCCCAAATCATATGATGGACTCGCTCGAGCTTACGGAACACTCAAAACATTGCTAAAACTCAAAATCACCCTCCAAACCCCTTGAATTCAACTTAAGAACTTTAAGAAATTCTAGATTTCATTCCATTGCGCCGAATGGGTCTATACTACTCGGAATGACCTCAAATTTTGCAGGCAGGTCATAATTAACATAACGAAACTATTCCTATACTCGGAATTCCGTTCGGACCTCAATAGCACAAAATCACGTCCCAAACCAAATTCCAAATAGAAGGAAGTCCTGATTTCCATTTCGGGCGCTGGAATGCTCCCGGGTCATCAGAAACCCGAGCCGAACATACGCCCAAGTCCGAAATCATCATACGGAGCTACTGGAATCGATGAAACTCGATTTCAGGGTCGTTTATCTAAAATGTTGATCGAAGTCAAATTTGGCCTTAAAGGCCCAACCTTAAGGAACCAATTGTTCCTATTGCACTCAAAACACCTCCGAAACCCGGAACACCAATCCCCTCAAGTCATAAATCATACAATGCCTCTATGGGGAAGTTTCATTTAGGGGAACAGGATCCGATAACGCAAAAACGACCGGTCGGGTCGTTACATGGCTCTTCTGTGGACCACACATTTCTAAGTGCGACCGCGTAGCTGACTTCTGCGGCCGCACAAGTGTGCGGTCTGCACTTCCTTCGATCTTGGAATGAGAACTATCTGAACTTCGGATCTTGCTTAGCTTCTTCTGCCACACATTTCATGCGCGGACCGCACTTTGAACTTAGACTCTGATAAACTTTCCTTCACAAGTTGCGGTTGCAGGTGATAATCTGCAGTCCACACTTTGAGCTTATGTGCATGATTTGTACCTTTAGTTCAGATCACTCCTTCTTGAATTGGATTTCATCTTTGAGGCTCATTTTCCACCATTCTTGCATTTAAGCATATTTTATCAGTTTTCAGGAACATAATTAAATGCTTTTTGGACTAAAACAAAAGTAAAAAGGTGCTAATAACTAGTCAAAATCCCCATTCATCAACTCCCCAAACTTAAGCATTTGCTTGTCCTCAAGAAAATAAGGTAATTCCCACCTCCCCAGGTTAAGATCTATTCCATCTAATCAAAATTGAACCAATAACACATCTATTGGGACCAACAATTACCCATACACTTACGAATTATTAACAAGACAATGTATTGAACTTTTAAGCACAAAGAGTTCTAATGTGACACTTGAGCATCGAGAGTTGACGTAATTCATCAAATAAACTCTCTCTTTCATGTAGGTCATTGTGGATCCCAAACTCCTCCTCTTCTACTCTCCGTTTTCACCTCACTTAAGAATGTAGCACTCAATTCAAAGATTTGTGAAAGTTTCGCTCATCTTTCTCAAAAGAATATTGCAGGTACGACTCTAAGTACCATATGCTTTCCCCTCATGTAGATCACCACTTATGTAAGTTCACTCGGCTTGAAATCACATAGGTCTTTTTTCAGAATGTAATTAAGGGTTTTGGATCAAGTTTGGATATGTTGAAATAGAACGGGTTCATCTTTGCTTAAGCACTCAATTTTCTATTTTCGACTCATGCTTTGCCGACTCCTTGAGGCATTTTCTTTTTCCTTAGGGGAACTAGAGAGACTTAACATCACTCTTTCTTGGTCATGATCTTCATTTTCTCCTTATTTATTTTTTCCATGCTTTGCATCGTTACTTTTCTTTGAATCCCTTAAACTCTTCAACTTATTCACTTTCTGTTTGTATTTTTATTTTTGTTCTTCTTTCTTTTTCTTACCTTTCCTTTTCTTCATTTATTTTCTATGTTTGTGCCTTGATACCTTTTTCAAACTCCTCGTCTCTCCCCCAAACTTATATTTTAGCCAACTATTTCACAAGAGTGTTAAGGAAAGCTCGAGTGCCAAGAGAAGGCCAAGACATAATAGGTAAAGTCTTGTAACATTGGGATCAAATGAGAAAGGTTTTAGGATCAAGTGGGTTGACTAGGGATAACAACATTAATTGGTCATGGAAAATTTACAAGCAATTCAAGGAGAGCCTACAATCACTTCTCAAGCCAAGCAAAACTTAAAATTTTACCTAGAAACACATTCGAGGCAAGTTCTAGACCATTCACACGGGTACTTGGACTTGCAACAAAAGCATATCACCTCTCATGCAGATGGATAGTTAAAAACGATAGAGTTCCCACAATGACCATATTCAAGATTAAAAATCACTATGGCTCGACTAAACCACTCGATGATTGCCTAAGTCAACATTAGAGTCACAAGGTCACTAACTAGAGCTACTTCTTTCCAGAAAAACTTGTTTTTAACCATAAGCACGTAGTTAAGTGTGTTGGTACCAAGTGAAGTATGTTTGAATCTTTTATTCATTACTATTACTATTCTTACCTAAACACCAAAAACAGACTCAATCCCTTAAGAAGGTTGTCACGCCATCCATCGTTGGGAAGAATCACCTCGTTCACACAAAAACTACCTTCGGAAAGAACCGTGGCATTAAGAAAATCAAAGGCTTATTTACCACTAAAAACATAAAAGGAAACTATAAACTTAAAAAGAAGCTATTAGTCTAAACAAGAAGCTACTAAATTAAACATAGACTAATAAGGAAACAAAATAAAGAAGCTACAAAGAAAGCTACTAAAAACATAAATGAATGCACATAATGAGAGAGGGAAAGAGAGAATATATACATAAATAGAGAAAGAGGGAAGAATATATACATAAATAAAAAGAAAAAAGGAAAATGTTATCAGTTATTACAAACCAAATGTCAAATCATCCAAGTATCATATAAACTCCACGCTCTCGAATAAGAGTAACCAATGACCCCAATTCTTAACAAAATAAGAATAAGGAAAGGTAAGAGTAAAGAGAACTCCCTATGTGGTATTGTACATCTCTGTGTCCATAGCAACGTCACCACCCTCAGCCTCATCTAACTGGATCTCATCATCCTTGGCTCTGGGAGTAGGTGGGTTGATGAACATGTGTCGCACCGCCTGAGCAGTACCAGCAGCCAGGTCTGGCTCTTCAGACTGGCCAACTGGTGCCACTAATGCTGAAGGTGCTGCTGGATTTGTGCCCATCAACATATCAAATGGAAGGTCCCCAGCGGTTGCTATCTTTGTCACTTCTCTCCTCGGTCTGTCTACTTCCTTCTTGAATGCCTTGGATTTCTTCATCTTCTTTACCTACTTCCCAAGATCCTAAATAAGTGCTCCATGTTCCACCACAGTGTCCATGATGGTCTGTTATTTCTCCAAAAGCTTCTTCAATGTATCCTCCACTGTTGGAAGAATCTGGGGTGCCGGGATGGATGATTGTGCTGCAACAACACTGGAAATGTTAGTCAGTTTTGTTGTGTCTATCTGCATCCAGTTATTGAGGCTCGCCAGTGTCTAGGAGACTCACAACACAGATAATGGATTAGTAGGCATGGGTACCGACTTCAAAGTCGATGTTGAAGGCACTGATGTTGAAGGACCAGAGGAAGGAGGTGGAGGCAAAGCTACAGCAACATCGGAAGGATCAACGGAAGTAGACGACATGTCAATTGTGTCAGCGGCTACCCTGGTAGGCTCTTCAGGCTGGCCTACAGTAGTAGAGGATTGACCCTTCTTCTTTGAGTTTACATCACCCATCAGAGAGCACCATGAAAAGGGCTTCTTCGCCCACACTTTAGTATCAAAATTCCTTGGCTCCACACTCGCATCCGTAAGGTAATCAGTGATAGTGTTGGGATACAGGTAGGAGCTCTCACCTTGCCTGGCGACCGGAGACATGTTGTCCGACAACACGACACCTACATTGATTGGGTACCCGGCCATGATGGAAGAAACTAGAACTGCCCCCAGGATTGGGAGATTTGTTTCATTCTGGCACAGATCTAGTCGACTGCACACAAAGATCTGCCAACCTTTTGCTTCAAAATTAAGGGTGTTCCGCAGAATAGGAACCCCTGCTGTGATCCATGGTGGAGGTGGTCCTGGAGCTGCCAAAATCTCAGCTAGCCATGGGTGAACTATATCACCCAAGGCGAATTTCTCAAGATATTACACCGGCTCTACATCCTCAAACCCCAAATATGCATTCAGGGTGCTATGATTGAATCTCACTTTTAAGTTCCTCACTTTCATCACCTTGGTCCCCTTCTTGATCTGCGCCACATTGGCGTAAAATTCCCGGACCAAGTTCTCTTTGGCATCCGCCATACTTTGAGTGAACCATGTCCACCTTTTTCTCTCCCGAAATTGTCTTGACACATTTGGGTTGTATCTATCGAGATCTTTCAACAAAAACGGCCGCTCAAGAGTGAGAGATCTTTGCAGCCACCACTCTCGGAACCTGTTGAATGCTGTCAGGCTCACAAACCTATCTTCCCAAACTTCATTCTTCTTCGACCTCTCAAGGCCTGCAACTTTGGTATCACCCCCGGGCCATAATCCAGGATATCATCCATATATACTATAGTAGCTGGTGCGGCTGGGGCATGTGTAGATGAAGGCTTCAAAGCCTTAATGTTTCCTTCCGACCCCTCAGAAGTACTCTCAAAAGAGGTGGGCTCATTTCTTAGTTGGTATATGTTCTGAGGCAGCTGTGGTTGTAATTGTACAACATGATGTTCTTGCACTGAATTGACCTACGAGGCTTCCCTAGATGGGCCTGCACAAAACAGCAAGAGTCAGTTATAGTTTAAGTACAGAATAGTAGACAATTGCAAAACAAAACACTATGCAGGGTAGGGAAAGTGCGGTCTGCACAATTTTGGGTGCGGCTGCACATTGGAACTTCAAAAATGACAACTATCTAAAGATAGAGAATTACTTGATCTGTGGTTCGCACTATCATGCTACACCAAGTGCCCTATCCTACAGATCTGCGGACTGCACAATTCCTTGTGCGGCCGCACAATTCAAAATTCATCGGGCAGAAAACTTAAGGTTTCAATTTTTTGCACATAAATTTGACATGGTAGTAGAAATTAAACAATATCAAGCAAATACACATCCCTCATATAGCAACTAAGAGTTCATCTAACACAAATTACTTTCCACATAACATGAAATTGACAAATGGTCTTAATTAACTAATAAATTCTAGACTAACTAAGAGAATTAAAAAAACTCTAGAAATGATTTTGGCACATACCAGTGATGAAGTGGTGTTAAGGATGGATCTAAAATGCTCAATTAAGTGGCAGGTGCTTGATTCAGTTGTGTGCAAATTCTTAGGCTTTATGTTGAGATTTCAGAGAAGTGAAAGTTTGAACACTAGCCTTAGGGCTACTATTTATACTATCAAAAGTGGATAAGATTTTAGGAGTCGAGTGCGGCCCGCACTCTGTTACCTGGTGCTCAATTTCCTTCAATTGATCTGCACTCTGCAGATTTTGGTGTGCGACCGCAGATTTTGGTGTGAACCGCAGATTTCCTTGTGTAGCCGCACATTAGCCATTTCTCTCATAGACAAACTTTAGAGAGTTTGAAATTTTTCCATCTTAACTTGTGCGGTACGCACAAGAATTGTGCGGCCGCGATTGCCTTCTGCTATAGCATTTGAAATTGTGTGGTCCGCACTTTTTCCATACTTGGCCAATTTTCCTCAGCCCAGTTCCTATAAAGCACATACATTCCTGCGACACACTTCAAATCAGTTTAGCACAAAATAAGACCTATCTAATAAAGAAGAAAAAGAAAATGAAACATGGTATGCCTCCCAAGAAGCATTTGATTTAACGCTGCAAGATAACACAGATTACCATCACTTCAAATGAACCACTGCCACCACGTGGCTATCATCAGCTTATCCCAAATAATGCTTCACCCGGTGACCATTGATTCGGAATACCTCACCACTTTTGTTTTTCAAGTCCAATGCACCAAAGGGTGTCACACCTGTCGCGCCCCCTTTTTCTCGCGAAATCGGGTTTCGACATTGATCTCTCTTTTAGAAAGGGAGGAAGGGTTATTAAAAGAGAGTTTCTACCTAACAGATTAAGGTGCGTTAGGGCACTTATTGCAAATGAATCGGATTTACTAGTTTGCGTCACCAAAGATCGGGTAAGGGCTGAAATTACCTCAAGGAGAAGGTGTTAGGCACTCCTTGAGGTCCACAACGGTGGGTCCCGACCGAACTCAAATCATGAGAATTAGTCTAATGGAGAAGAGAGGGAATTATTTTAATAGTAATGGGGGGTCCTAAGTTTTTTTAGCCTAAATGATCATCTCGTGCAACATAAATAATATTTCATAACTCCCCCAAGACGGAGGTGTTACTCATATTATTCACTGGGCATATACTATCATCTCCTGCTACCCTATTACTATCTTTGAGTTATTTACCTAGAGCGCTCTAATCAATTCTAAGTCGTACTCTATGCGTGCACTACTCGTCCCTTGCCTATGGCCTAGGAGGAATTTGGACCTCTACTTTGGATGGTTCTAGACTTAACTTAGGTTTCTCAAAAATGGTAAAATAACTAGGCGACAGAAAAAACAAATTGGACTTTCATGTAAAAATAAATAATGGCTTAGGTTAGCCTCCACACTTAGGAAACAAATGCACGCAAACAAATTAGCCGTTTTGACAGTTTCAACAATTAAAGTCGTTAGGCCCTATTGACATGATTTATATGTGATTCTGGATTTTGATCATACATGAAATTATGCAAAGTAATCCTAAATGACTACACAACAGCCTACTGATTATAATTATAAGCGGTTAAAACCTATACTCATGCTATCTAGGTGATTTACTCAGTGTTAGGCAGTGATAAGCAACGAGAGATATTCAAAATTACTCAGTTGTTCCTATAGGCATGTTTTCTAATGGTGTTCAACGAGACAGTGTTCTAAAGCCTGATTTTAGTGCTTAACACATATGGTGATTACCCTATAGACATGATTCCTACCTTTGGTGATGGAAACTGGTTTTAATTCTTATAGGCATGTATACTAAATGGGCAAGTATGACAATAGCATATCAATCAATTAAGAACCCTATAGGCATGACTTCTAACAATGCAGATTTATAGAATACAAATGACCCTATGTTCATGATGCCTAATGAATGTGTTGCAATGCAAATTGAACTTTGATTATTTTATTTCCTACAGGCATGGTATCTAACATGTAAAAGTCGAATGGGCAGGTTATCCACAAAAGTTATTCGAGAAAAATACCAACTATAGGCAGGTTATCTAACACACAATAGCAGAATGAAAAAAGTGAACACCTATGGGCAGGTTATCTAACACACAATAGCAGAGTGAGAAAAGTGAACACCTATAGGCAGGATTTCTACCCGTTCTCATGCAAATGTTAAAAATTAACCAAGTTCCCAATTTACTAATACACCCAGCTGTTATTACAAATTATTACAAATCAGAATTAATGAATGAATTACAAAGTATATAAACTATAGGAAGCCTGCAGCAGGCCCCAATACACCTGGACAAGCCAGGCCTTCAACTCATAGTAGCTCCAAAAGCCCATGCTCATAGATGCACAATAACCAATGGTGAATGATGCACCCATATTTCAAGGATAAGCATACATAACCCAAATCTCAAGTGTGTCAAAGTTTCCAAGGGCGTCAAGAACCCCGGGAAGTGCTCACACTGGAGAAGAATGATCAGAATAGTTCAAGGAAAATTAGGGACCAATACCTAGTGTGTCAGAGTTCACGAGGGTCTCATATGAACCCTGAGCAGTGCACACACTAGGAAGGCCAGGGACAGAACCTAAATTGCTTTGGCTTTCAGCCAGCAAAGAGTGAGGATTCAGGAGAGCAGGATAGGATTAGGGGATACATTTAGGGACAAAATCACACATAGAACAAAAACAAATAGCAACACATTTGAACCTAAGAAAGCTTAATAAAGTTAAGAATTAATAAGGTCAATTCATAAACATGTTCATAACAATAATAAAGGCTTTAGATCTTGGAAAAGACATAGAGTAGTTATCAGTAGGAATTGATTAAACAATTTAACAGAGGTATCAGGACATAGTGAGAACAGAACTGAACAGATCATATGGTAACAGGTTCAACAACAAGCTAATGAATCTGCTAAGGCACACATGATTAAATAATACTTAGGAAAGGTATTAAATCGTGTTTAATAATAAAAAAAAATAGTCCTAAATTACATACAGTTAGGCAGATTTCATTAATCGATTCATACTAAGTTCAACATGTTTTAACTATAGGTAATAACATGTAGGATAACATAGTCTAATAGCAGTAACACCTTGAGCAGAAAATCATAATAAAGTGACAAAGGAATCAACGACTCACTAGTTAAGATGAAACATGGAGAAAGGAATCCAACAGTGTAGAAAATATGACCAAACAGAAGCAAAACACTTGAAGAATTCTGATCTTGAGTTTCGGCCGGCCAGAAATCAAATTACAGAATAAGTTTACTCCAGAGAATAGGAGTACACAACTTTTGTTTATAGTAGTGAATGGTTTTCGAATTCTGAATCATTCTTCCTTTTTTTTTTTCAAAGTGGAGCGGGGAGGGGTTTAAATAGTGCAGAAATTAGAACATAAACATGGAAAATAGTAGGTTTAAAAACAAAAAAAGGCAAGTGGTTAAATTAGTAAGAATTGAAACCCTAATTTTTTGGTAAAGAATATACAGTATTGGCACATAGAACTTAGACGAAAAATTTATTCAAAGGAAGCAGAGAATCGAACTAGACTGGTTCGAGTAAAAGGGGTCTAAAAACCTAATTTAGGGTAAACCACAAAATCAGTAGAGAAATGAGGATAGAATAATCACATACTGCGTTAATGAATATAGACAAGAAACTATCTAAAAGAAACATAGAATTGAACCAGATTTGGTTCCAATAAAAAGGGTCTGAAACCCTAAATTAGGTAAACCACATACCCAACACTACCATTGCGGCTCTCTCCTCTTGGGCGACATGGAGAACTAAGGGCTGCCATGGACGTTCAGGCCTCTCCCCAGATTCAAGATGTGGGAGAGATGGATCCCAGCCCTAAAACGAATACATATGCTTCATTACTCACGTCAAAATCACAACCAGTAACCAAAACAATCCTTAAACCTGTCCAACATGTTCATGGACAGCTTATGATGCAATTTTCGTTTAAGGAACTGGAGGAATATGCAGTTGAAGAAGGTATTCACCAAGCTGTAGTCATGAAGCTCTCATATGGTGCGCCAGATCTGCCGGCACTACGAAATCTAATTCCAACACAGTTTGGGATTAAAGGTTGCTATTTGATCGGCTTGCTCGCGTTTCGACAATTGTTGATTCATTTTGATGTTTATGACGATTTTGTAACAGTTCTTTCGAAGCAGGTTGGTTATTTACAGTACAAAGGACAACAACATCAATATCGTACATTCCCATGGACTCAAGATTACAATCCTAAGGTGAAGACGTCAAAAACAGTGGCATGGGTGCCGTTTCCATATTTGCCGACAAACCTGTTCGCCAAGAAACCTTTACTGTCAATCGCATCAGCTGTGGGAAAAACTATTGCAATATACAAGGCCACACAATCTAGGACAAGACCTAGTACATCTAGAGTTAAGGTAGTTCTTGATCTCCTTGACAAACATCCCAAAAATATGAAGTTACAATTTATCGACGACAAATCTGGTAAGGTTTTTGAGCATATGCAGGAGTTCGTATTTGATAATCTTCCATCATATTGTAATGTGTGAAAACGACAAGGACATGCTGGTGAAGATTGTCGTTCATTGATTAAAAGGAATAGGGAGAATGATGATATGCAACAGGAGGAAAATTTTATCGATAGCACTGTCAATAAGGAACGCGTTTTGCCTGCTGAAGTTTTGGCTTTGAGATGCTAGGGACTATTTAAATTCTAAGTGGCAAAAAAAAACTAATGCATCAAATCGTGCCGATATTCCAGTTGATCTATCTCTAGCTAGAGTTTCCAGTGCACTTAATTTGGTTAGGGAAACAGTGATGATGAAGGGGTCTGACCAGGTTGTTAGTGCTGGGAATGTGGATGAAGGAGTTGTTGAGAATCGAGTGGAATATGTGATTTCTAAGAATTCCGCAACTGATCAAGTTTCTGTCTCAAATACTAAGGGAGCTGGTCAACAAATATATACTGTTAATTTGCAACATATACAAGATGTTGATGGTGCTGTGATAACTCCAGTTGCAGCAGCTCGTAATAATGTTGCTAAAGATTTTGGAGGCTGCTACATGCCTTGCATCTGCTCGAGGTTTAGCTGGTGTTCATAAGGATACAGATGCTGGGCCAAAAATTGCTGAAGCTGGGCATCAAACATTTAAAGGACATGGAATGCAACTGGAGAATGATGTGTGTGTCTCGAATGCAACTGGTGAGAAATCATCTAGTGGAATTACAGTAGCTGTGAATAATGTTTCTCAGGTGTTAGAGGGGGAAAAGCAGGATGTTGGAGTTGATAGAAATCCTGATGCATTAATTGATCTAGCTGAAAAACCAGCAGCACTTCTAGCTACTGCTGTGCAAGCTGGGCAGATACTTTCTCCAGCCAAAACTGGACCTGTTTTTGATGGCAAATCTATTACAGCTCACTTGGAGACAGTAGATACTCAAAATTCAGATGTCCAAGCTATGCAAAAATCATATGGTAGGGATTGAGAAGTGGTCAATCGATCACCAAACAAGCAGAATGCTCCAGTTAGTAAATATCAGTCTACTGATTCAAAGAATGTTATTGTCTCCAACTCCTTTGATGTACTGTTGAATGAATTTGTGTTGGGTAATGTTGATAAGAATTTACAGCAGGTTGGTCATGATTTGGTCTCAACATCTAGGCTTTCTAATCCTCAAGGCAGTGGCAAACACCAACAGTCCATGAAAAATGCAGATGCTCGATCAAAAAGCTTAAAAGATCTTGCTCTTGTTCCTGTTGAAGAGCAAATAACTGGGGTAATATCTAATGCAGACTCAAAGATGAACTTGGTGGAGGAGCTAAAGAGTAACCAAGCACATAGCTCCAACGCTCCGACCTTGAATTTTTCCAGTCCACAGGTGGAAAAAATAATCAAAGATGCCCAGAACCCGATGATGTTACATACTAATATGGTTAAACAACCATTGGTTACGTTGAACACTTCCGTCTTTGAAGTACCATCACAATCGTTG
Source organism: Nicotiana paniculata (assembly GCA_005239505.1). Classification (NCBI taxonomy): domain Eukaryota; kingdom Viridiplantae; phylum Streptophyta; class Magnoliopsida; order Solanales; family Solanaceae; genus Nicotiana; species Nicotiana paniculata. The sequence goes on from ML331922.1 coordinate 54,423, forward strand.
GAGTCTTGTGGCGAACATGGTGGTGATCATGGACAGTTGGTGCTATCCACAGGAAACAACAATGAGGTTATTAAAGCAAATGTGAGGGCTATGGCGATTAAATCTAAGCTATGGGCTGACCAACCTGAATATGATGATGATGAAGAAGATTGGGGAGTGGATTTTGCAGAGAATTCTTCTGATGAAGGTGAGAAGTGTAGTGGTGATGAGGAAATGTTACCAGTAGTTTCACCTTCTTTACCAAAAATTGGAAGTTCCTCCAAGTTAGGATCAGGAAGCCAGCTTAATGCTAAAGCTACTGATTTTATTCCTAAGTCTAGACAGCAACAGACTTTAACTGATGCAACTTTGATAGAGTTTCCAGTAGTAAGCCAGCCTGGGCAGCAGCAGGTTAGGTCGAGCATGCCATATTCTATGTGTATGGATGATCAACATGAAGAACCAGCCTCACCTTATGGACAGCAGCAAAAAATATCTACTAGACATCAACAGCATTTTGAAACCTTTCCAAAAGCAGTGAATTCAGCGGCAGAACATGAACAATAACAACACCTTCCAGGTGTCCCAGCGATCAGTGTGGAGGAAAGAAATTTGCTGGACGCGATGGTAAGTTGTAAACCTGTATTTTTGTTAAATCATAATGCTTTAAGTGCTGGTCAGGTGAGTAAAAATATAAAGAAGGTGAAAGACATGGAGCTGAAGCAAAACAATACAACCTTGGCAATTATTCATGATACAAAGGCCTTGATGGCACAAGGTATTGAACAGGACATGCCCAAACCGGTGAAACTGGGCAGAGATATATATGAAGAGGGAGAAGAAGATGAACTTCTAAGTAAATGTCGAGCAGAGGCAGCAACAAAAGGTGATTTATCACCTATGCATAGCGGAAAAAGTAGGAAGTCTCACATAAGAAAAAACAGTTGGGACGGCAAGGTGAATGAAGATGCAAATATAAGGCGACTTCCAATGAGAGTTTCCAAACAAAAACAAGTTTCCCAAAATACATCTACAATTTCCACTCGTTCAAAGAAGAAAGCATGAAATTTGAAGACATTTTGAAGAGCGTAGAGGATGAAGACGAATGTCTACAAGTTGAAGACTTCACAAAATTAGAAAAGAGAGGACATCACTGTTATTTTTACATATTCTTATTCTACCATCACATTAGCATAGTTTTATGTAGTATCATCACAGATTATGCTATAAACTCTGTGATGATCATAGAATATTTAGTACTAGCTAGTTCTTTCTTCTTACATGCATGCTAGTAGGTGAGGCTTTTTATTCGCCTCAATAGGATTAGTAAGGTAAGCTTTAGCCCAGTTGTGCTGCTCTAGCCCTATGCCTTTGGAAAGATATCCAAATGGCTATGAGATTATATGCCCTCGTGAGACTTTGCCGGCATCTACACCATGATTCCTCTACATGAGGCTGCCATAAGGGCATTGTGAGGCGNAAATGAACGTAGATAGGGATTATTCAAAAGAAACATAGGTTTGAGCCAGCTTAGTTCAAGTTAAAGGGTCTGAAACCCTAGGTAAAAACACAAAATCGACAGAAAATAAAGGTAAGGAACATATATTAGCACAAAGATAAACATAGATAGGAAATTATTCAAAAGAAAACCTCGAATCGAACCAGATTTGGTTCGAGTAAAAGGGTCTGAAACCCTAAATTAGGTAAGTGAAGGGAATCGACAAAAATAAGAAGATTCACAAGTAATAGCATGAATATAGACGGAAAAATGCTAGAAATCATAGTTTGAACCAATTTAGGTTCGAATCGAAGAAAAATCTGGAACCCTAACCTTTAGTGTTTAGTGCGAATCGAGTGAGATATGAGAGAATTAGTACAAAATAATGCGTTTGGACTCGAGGTTGTCAATATTCAACAGGTAAACTTAACTTTGGACAGAATCAAAGTGGGGTACTTGCCATGTTTAGGCAAGTACCGAAGTTATCCCATAATATAGCACCAAATAAGGGGAAAACACCGAAATGGTAAGGGGATAGGGAAAGAATCCCATTAGGAACGGGATTTGGGTGAGGCGACGGAATTATGGTTCATTAGTGGAGGGGAAATAAGGGCGGAGGATTTAGGAAATGAATATTAGGGTAGAGAGGAGGGAGATATAAGGAAATGGGGTCGTTATTTGTGAGTCGTTGATCAACGACTGAGATTAAGGCGGACTGGGTTGGGTTTTAATTGAATGGGTAAGGGTATTTGGGTTAGGAATATTGGGCTTGGGCTGGTTTTGGTAGTTTTATGTTCGAATTTAATTTAAAATGGGGCTAGATTTTAAATACCCAAATTTCACCAATAAAAAATTTGTAGAAATAATGGATAAATAATAAAATATCAGTTGTTCATAAAAATAAATAAAAATAATTATTTAACATTATAAAAGTATATAAGTATTATTTGAAATGAATAAATTAATTATAAATGAATATATGCTATTATTGCAAAATGTGCAATTTTAACCCTTAAAATGCAAATGTAAAATATGCTAAAAATATTTAAAACCTAATATGGGTATAAATTATTAAATTAGATGATAAAACATCATAAAATAATTTGTGAGGTAATTAATGAGTATTTATATAATAAAAAATATAGGAATAAATTGATTTAAAGCCTTTAAAAATTATAGAAAATTATGAAAAATGCATGTTCCTTCTTGTAAATCAAATGATACTATTTTGAAGGTATATATATATATTTGAAAAAATATGAGGGAAACATTGGGTATCAACAGCTGTCCCTCTTTACCCGGGAAGGATGAAAGAGTTTTCGAGTAAGGAAATGATGATCGATTTTGACTGAATGGAATGTTTTGAGAAATATACACTACACTTTGGTCTTTGAGCTGCCTACATATCCCTGGTATTATAAGAATTAGTCCATGTGTAGTTCTGGTTCAAACGGTGGAACGAATCGATGGAGTTGTTGTAAGAACTGACAAAATACCCTAGATAGGACGAATCGGGGTTGAGAATGGCTATGGATATTTGAGCGGGTATCAGATGAGAATGGATAACGGACGGTGATTGATTTTGTTTGAAATAATTATAGGATATGAACGGAAACTAGAGCGAAGATAGCTCCCGTTAGGATAACAGTTACTTACCGAATTACCTACAAACTCAAAATACAATGCGTGCATGTAGATTATTGCATAAATTTAAACATGATGTAAATTCCCTTTGGACCATGGAGATTGTCTTTGGACGGTAAGGATTACGTCCTTAGACCATGATGTCCCGGGCCATGAAATGTGCGGTAAAGGTTTCGCAGGCCATGAAATGATGTTCTCGGGCTATGAAGATGGTACCTCTGATCCATGATGCCTTTGAATAATGGTGTGCAAGATTAAGAGATCCTCAGGCTATGGCATGGTGTCTTCCGGCTATGAGAATGATGCTTTCGGACTATGAGATGCAAAGACATGATGCTTGAGATGGAATAAGACAGAGCTTAGTCTTGTGTAAGATCAGGGGCAGAGCTTAGCCCTGAGGTCATAATGCAAGGTTTCGAATAGAGCAACATTTGTGGTTATGCCAGGAGAGACAATGCTTAGTCTCGTGTAGGATTTGAGACAATTCTTAGTCTCATGCAAGGGAAGGCAATGCTTAGCCTTATGCAGGATTTGAGACAATGCTTAGTCTCATGTAGGGGAAGGCAATGCTTAGCCTTATTCAGGATTTCAGACAATGCTTAGTCTTATGAAGGGTAGGCAGAGCTTAGCCTTATGCAATTAAGGAGGCAGGGATTATCCTCATGCAAGATTTGAGACAGTGCTTAGTATCATGCAATAAGAAGGCAGAGCTTAGCCTTATGTAGGATTTGAGACAATGCTTAGTCTCATGCAATGTGAAGCCAAATCTTAGCCTTTATGCAGTTGGGGATGCAGGGCTTTGCCTCATGCAATGAAAAAATAATAAGTGATGGCGGAGTATATCTTAGATGGATATGAGTTTTGTAGCTTTATGGTTGTGGATACAGTGATTCTAAGGTGCACATGTACTGGCGACCATCCATTGTTCCTGCATTCAAAGAAAAATCGTGAGCTTTGCGAGGGAGGTTGGTTCGTGCCTTTGTCTGCTCGCTTTGCTTCTCTCCGCACTAGAGTCTTGTTCGAGTTACCATGGGTAGCGTTTGGCTAAAAATAAAGTTTTTGAAAAATATGTATGCACATTTTCAAAACATATTAATATGCGATTTAAAAATTGATTAGATGAACCAGTAATTGCGAAATTGTTAGAGACATTGCAATCTTCTTGCCATAGAATTTTGAGGGTCCAGTTATCTAGACGAATTCTGCGCCTGTTATCTAGACGAATTCCTGGTTATTCCACATACGGTGCCATTGGCTGAACTTGCTTCAGAATTTTGAGAGTCCTCAAAATTCTGCTCCAGTTTCCGATTATGGGGAAAATGAAAATTTTATTGTATTGTGACCAAACCCACAGGGCTGCCTACGTATCCCCTCTTAAACGGGAATCAGGTCAAGCGTAGTTCAATTACATCATATGAAGAAATGCAAATGGTTTAAACATAGTGTCTTTTGACTACATCTGAGTTGATGGCCTTTGGCCAAATTTCTCCGTCCATCTCTGCGAGCATGAGTGCTCCTTCTGTCAGTACCCTGTGAACCATATAAGGTCCTTTCCAATTGGGTGAGAGTTTCCCTTTGGATTCATCTGATGTGGAAAGAGACGTTTCAACACCAGCTTCCCTAGTGCAAACTTTCTAGGTTTGACCCTTTTGTTGAAAGCTCTAGACATTCTGTTCTGATCGAGCTGACCATGACACACTGCATTCATTATTTTCCCTTCAATGAGAGCTAATTGCTCATAGAAGCTTCTTATCCATTCTATATTACTGAGTTCAACTTCTTGTATGATTCTCAAAGATGGAAACCGGAGATGACGGCTTCAGTACCATAGACCAATAAATAAAGGGTATCCCCGGTTGATGCGTGAACTGTGGTACAGTATCCCAGTAAGGCAAATGGTAACTTCATGTGCCATTGTTTGTGATTATCTACCATCTTCCTTAGTATCTTCTTGATGTTCTTGTTGGCAGCCTCCACAACTCCATTCATTTGGGGTCGGTATGCTGTGGGGGTTTTGTGCTTGATTTTGAAGGTTTCACATATGGCTTTCATTAGATCACTGTTGAGATTGGCAGCAATGTCAGTGATGATGGATTCTGGAACCCCCAATCAACAAACAATACGATCCCTGACAAAATTTTCATCGACTTTCTTGGTTACAGCTTTGTAAGATGCAACTTCAACCCACTTTGTGAAATAGTTGATGGCCACTAGAATGAACCTGTGCCCATTTGAAGCGGTGGGCTCGATTGGTCTGATGACATCCATTCCCCAGGTGCGCTTTTTGCATTAAGTTCGGTTGGAGATACCTGTATCATATCTGCGTGTATCTAGCACTGATGACATTTCTGGATATACCTGATGCAGTCTGTTTCCATAGTCACCCAAAAGTATCCGACTGTGAGTATCTTTTTGGCTAGGACGAAACCATTCATATGTGGGCCGCAGGTTCTGGCATGTATCTCTTCAAGTAGTTTGGAGGCTTCTTTGGCGTCGACACACTGTAATAGCCCTAGATCTGGATTTTTTCTATACAAAATTAGTCCACTCTAGAAGAAATGTTTAGACAACCTTAGAAGTCTACATTTCTGGGTTTGGTTTGCATGCTCTGGATGTTCTCCTTTTATCAAATATTCCCTGATATCGTGAAACCATGGATTCCCATCCGTTTCTTCTTCAACAGGAGCAAAGTAAGCTGGTTGATTATGGATTCTTATCGGAATGGGATCAATGAAGTTCTTGTCCATGTATTGTATCATGGAGGACAAAGTGGCCAGTGCATCTGCGAATTCATTATGGATTCTGGGGACATGTCGTAAGTCTATCTTTGTGAACCTCTTCATCATCTCTTGTACGTGATGCAGATATGACAGTATCTTGGTGTTCTTCGTAGCCCATTCTCCTTGTACCTGGTGTACCAGCAGGTCTGAATCACCAATCACCAGTAATTCCTGGATATCCATGTCGACAGCTTAAACCCCAATATGCAAGCCTCATATTCCGCCATATAATTGGTGCACGAGAATCTGAGTTTTTCGGACACCGAGTAGTGCTGATCGGTTTCTGACACCGAAACGACTCTGATACCCACTCCTTTTGGAATTTGAAGCTCCGTCGAAAAACATTATCCAACCTTCGTAGGCTTCAGCAATAACTTCTCCTATGAATGACATTTCTTCGTTAGTAAAATACGTTTTTGGTGGTTCGTATTCTCCTCCCACAGGATTTTCCGATATGCTAATGCTTGTCCCTTGACTGCCTTCTGAGTTACATAGATGATGTCAAACTCACTCAATTATATTTGCCATTTGTCCAGCTTTCCTGTAGGCATAGGCTTCTGAAAGATGTACTTCAGTGGATTCATTCTCGATATGAGATATGTGGTATAAGCACAGAAGTAGTGCCTCAATTTCTGGGCTATCCATGTCAGAGCACAACAAGAGCGTTCCATCAGGGAGTATCGTGCTTCGCAAGGTGTGTAATTCTTGTTTTGATAATATATGGCATGCTCTTTTCTCCCTGTCTCGTCATGTTGTCCCAAGACACAACCGAAAGCCCCATCTAACACGGAAAGGTAGATTAGTAATGGTCTACCATGTTCTGGCGGGACTAGGACTAGTGGTGTGGACAGGTATTCCTTGATTTTATCAAAAGCCTTCTGACAGTATTTAGTCCAGCTGGTGACGGCATCCTTCTTTAGCATTTTGAAAATTTTTTCACATATTACAGTTGATTTCGCAATGAAGTGGCTGATGTAGTTGAGGCGCCCCAAGAAACTCATCACCTCATTTTTGTTCTTTGGTGGTGGTAACTCCTGGATGGCTTTGACCTTTGACGGGTCTAACTCAATTCATTGGTGGCTGACAATGAACCCTAGCAATTTTTCGACTGGAACTCCAAAGGCGCATTTTGTGGGGTTTAGTTTTAGGTTGTACTTCCGCAGCCGGTCGAAGAACTTTCTCAAATCTTCTACTTGATCTGTGGACTTCTTGGATTTGATGATGATGTCATCCACATATACTTTTATCTCCTTGTGTATCATGTCATGGAAAATGGTTGGCATGGCTCTCATGTAGGTGGCCCCAGCATTCTTTAAACCAAACAACATCATTTTGTAACAGTACACTCCCCACGGCGTGATGAAAGTTGTTTTCTCCGCGTCTTCTTCGTTCATCCAAATATGATGATAACTGGTGAAGCAATCTACAAAAGATTGGAGTTCATGCTTGGAGCAATTTTTGATCAGTATGTGTATATTTGGTAGTGGGAAATCATCTCTGGGACTTGCTCTATCAAATCCCGATAGTCGACACACACCCTGACTTTTCCGTCTTTCTTTGGAACCGGAACAATGTTAGCCAACCAAGTTGGATATTCAACTACCTTGAGGACCTTAGCTTTGATCTGCTTGGTGGAAACATTGGATTTATAGGTAACTTGTGAGCCACTATGGATATGCTCAACCCGGTCATATCGTCATACGACCATGCAAAAATGTCCTCATACTCTCTCAGGAAACGTGTGTACTCTTCCTTCTCTGATGGTGACAAGTGAATGCTTATGCGAGTTTCTTTGACTGTTTCAGAATCTCCCAAGTTGACTATCTCGATTTCGTCCAGATTGGACTTAGGCTTGTTCTCAAAATTCTCAACTTCTCTGACAATTTTCTTAGGTATCACATTTTCTTCTTCTATCTCTTCCGAGTCACTATCCTTATGTTGTGTTGTCTCATTACATGTCACAATCATTGTAAGAAATAGTAATGCTGTAGAGAGAAATATATGAAATATAGTAATAGTAAAACATCAAGCCATTGATAAATATTAAAATGTCAAACAAAGCAATTTTTAATGACTTCAGACAATGTTTTCCAAAACGAAAAATTGAAAGGAAAAAAATGTTTTTAAACAAAAATGCTCAAGAGGAATTGTTTTCAAAATAAATGACACAAGCAGCCATGCTACCGCGGGACTCGTCGGGCCTTAGATGGTGTGGAAGTATAGTTCCTAAGAACAACTCCTTTCTCCACTGTCTGGATGATGAGGCCTTCTTCCTCCTCCTCCTCAACTATCACACTGCAATTCATGTCTTCTTCTTCCAAGAACAGGCTCCTTAAGCCAGCTAGAATTTCATCTTCTTCAAATCCCCACATCATGTCGGCCTGATGAAAGTATTGGCTCAAATGTGGTACCGGCTGCTCAAGAGGGTAATAAGGACCACGCCATGGTGGCGACCAATCGGCATACTCCTGCCAGGTGTACTGATATCCAAGTCCAAAGGTCGTGTCGTGACGTTTTAGCTGTATTGGTTTGCTAATACCTTGGAGGTTCTTCCCGATCACTTTACTGGGTTCATACCTTGCCCACGCTAGTATGCTTTCTATTTTGCTGCTCCACCATTTGTCTTTCTCAATCGCATTGACGCGCTCGATGCGATGATAAGTCTTTGACGCGCTCAATGCGATGATAAGTCTCTCCAACTAATTTCCTTCTATTTTCCAAGAACGGAACAGTTTGGTTGGTATAAATGGGATTACTCCCGTCTCCATTAATGATCACCTCTTTATGATTCCATTCAAATTTTACAGCCTGGTGCAAAGTGGAAGCCACAATCCCGACGGCATATATCCAAGGTCGTCCCCACAATAGATTGTATGAAGCGGATTTGTCTAGCACTTGAAATTCAACATCAAACCAAGTCGGGCCCATCTGGAAGCATAGATTGGTTTCCCCAATTGTGGGCCTTTGAGACCCATCAAACGCCTTCACATTCATAGTCCCTGCTCGTACTTCATGCAAAACTTTACCCAACCTTTTCAGAGTTGTTAGCGGATAGATGTTGAGACTGGAACCTCCGCTTATCAAAACCCTAGCAATGAATTTATCCTTGCATTGTACTGTGATGTGCAGTGCCCTGTTATGACCTAATCCCTCTGGTGGAAATTCATCTTCACGAAAGGTGATCTTGTGGATCTCCAGTACTTGCCCTACTATGTTAGCCATCTCCCCACTAGTGATATTGTTAGGTACGTAATCTTCATTCAATACATTCATCAAGGCATTCCTATGTGCTTCAAAATTCTGCAGTAATGATAGAATGGATATCTGAGCAGGAGTTTTGTTCAGATGGTCTACTACAGAATATTCTCTTGCTTGCACCTTCCTCTAGAGATCATTTGGGCCGGTCTCAATGATGGGCTGCTTGGAGGTAGCTTCTTTACTTGTTCCTCCAAAATTCTCAGGTGTATAAATTCTACCTTTCCTGGTCATCCCTTGTGCTACACCAGATTCTTCCATTTTTGCTTTCCCTTTGCTCCTGACTTCTGCAACATAGTCCCAATGTATGACGTTTTAGTTAAAGGGCGGTGTGGATGCTACCCTCATAGTGAAGGGTGTGGTTACTTCCAATTCAAATGGAGCAGGTGCAACTGCAGGTGTTGTTTCTACCTCGAACGGGGTTGGTGTGGCTACTTCAACTGCGACTGGCGGCTGTATCTAGACCACAATAGGAGTAAGAGTGACTGCAGGTTTCTTTGGGTCATAACCTTCTAAAATAATCCCAATTGACCCTTCCAGGTCCCATTCTTAATCAGTCTCTATCACATTTATTCCCTCACACTTATGATCCGGGAGGGGATTGTTGCGGTCATTAGGTACAACCTCCTTTTCTTGTAGAACCTTGGTATCGATTAGTGTCTGGATCTTGTCTTTCAGGGTGTGACATTCATCAATGGTATGCCATTCATGCCGGAGAGGTAGGCACATGTTTTGTTTGTATTTACCCATTGAGAGGAGTTTTCCATGGCAACGGCGGGAATAAGGGTGACATATCCAACAACTTTTCTCTCGTATAATTAATCGATGGGTTCAGCAATAGGGGTATATTGTCTAGGTGGCCTACGGTCAAAATTTGGTCTGGGTTTATGATAGTTTTGCCGTGTTGGCGGTGAGTGATAATATGTTGGCTGGGTGTTATAAGTGTGGTTAGGCAGTGGCGGGTTGTGTATATCTTGGTGGTGAGGGCTGATATGTGGGTGGAGGTGTTTGATATGTAAGAGGAGATTTTGGACCTTGGGCTACAATCACAGCCCCTACTTCTTTCTTTTTGGATATGCCCCTGAATGCAAAGCTTTATTCGTAGCCTGTGATGCCTCAAAATTAGTTACCATTCCACTCTTGATCCATTGTTCAATCCTTTCCCCTAGCTTGATGATGTCATAGAATTTGTGATTCTAGATAATCATTAACCTTTCATAGTATTGTGGGTCTTGGGCCTGGACAAAGAACTTGTTCATTTGCTCTTATTCCAATGCCGGTCTTACTTTCGCGGCTTCCAATCTCCATCGAGTAGCATACTCGCGGATAGTCTCCGTTGGATTCTTCTTGAGATTCTGTATGTAGAAGACGTCTGGTGCATTCTCCGTGTTAAACCTGAACTGATCCATGAAATCCAATGCCATGCTTACCCAGCTAACCCACTCCTTGGGATTTTGACTGATGTACCAAGATATGGTGTCTCCAGTGAGACTTCTCAGGAACAGCTTCATGCGAATTCTCTCATATTTCTAAACTCCCACGAGCTTGTCACAGTATGTCCTTAAATGCACCTTTGGGTCACCTGTTCCGTCAAACATCTTGAACTTGGGAGGTTTGTAACCCTCCGGTAATTCTACGCCTGGCTTAGTACACAGATCTTCATAGTTCAAACCCTCAATGCCTTTACCCCGTTCGATACCCTAGACTCGGCTTGTGATATTCTTAAGTTCCTATGCCATATTATTGATTACCAGGTCCTTCTTGGCAGATTATGGTGTGTATGGGGTTTTTTGAGTAGAGTGAGGTAGAGTTTCTACATATATGGGGTTACTTTGGTAGATACCCGAGATTCAGGCGTAGTGGTTCTCGTTGGCTGAATTATGCGGATTAGGGGTAGGTTGGGGTGTATTTTTAGAAGTATGGTAGGTATTAGTTTGTGGATACTGAGTTGGAAGATGTTGGTGTTGAGGAGGAGTTGGTACTGGTGGCGGGTTAGGATTTTGAGGAGGCTTGGCGTATTGATGAGGTGCGGGAAGATTTTGTGGATGTTAGTTTGGTGTTTTTTTAGGAGGTGCTGGGTTTTGGGCGTTCTATTGGTTAATAATCGAGATATTTAAGGTGAGGGAGAGGTTTGCCAAGTTGCGGACTTGCTCAAGTTCCCCTTGCAATTCCAGTATTTTCTGCTTCAGCCGTAGAACTAAATCATTCTTTGCCAGAGTACTCCGACCATCTAAAGTTTCAACATTTTCCACATGCGCAGCGTTATCTTTCCTGATACTACTCATTCCATCCATCTTAGACTTTCCTTTACTTTTAGGATCACTTGGAGGAGGAGGTGGTGGAGGATCTCTGGATCTGGTATGATATGCTGATGATGTCAGTATGCACGAACCAGCCTTAGGTGGTGGGAATAATCAAAACAAAGAAAAGCAAAAAGGTAAACAAGTCAGTAGGGGATTTTGGAAGAATATTTGCAGTATTTAAACATGTTTTGTGGAACTATAACTTTGCGTCCTAATTTTGGGGACCTCACTGTGCTTGAGGTAGGCCTAGCGACACATGGATTTGGAGAAACTTAATGCCGATAATTGCCTCATTTTATTAATGTAATAAATAAGTCAAACCTCTAAAATGACAATAATTAAAAGAGTTGCTAGTGGCATTTGCCTTATTACAATCAATTTCTAAAACGACTCTAGAAAAGCAAGTAAATAATAATTCTAATCTACTTGATCACGGAGGGACCTTCTCCAAGCTTGGCCTTCTTGGACCCAACGATCAGATTTCCCAGGTTCCATCAGTAGATACGCCCTTGCTAGGTCTCCTCTTTCGTTGCCCTCTTTATTCTGACAATCCACGATCCTTTTCCTCATCCTCCCCTCGAGTTCCATCAGACCCTTCTCTAAGTATTCCAACCTCTCCTTTGACTTTGTAGCAATTTCCCTCCATTCGTTGATTAATTCCATGTCTACCTTGTGTTGTTCCAAATGCCTTGATTCATACTCAAGGATTCTCTTGTGCAACCTCTTGTATTTTACCTGTGCTTCGGCAGCTTCATCTATGACCCTGTTTCCTCGATCGACCCCTGGCTAAACTTCTCCCGCTATGTCATCATCCAACCATGATAGGTAGAAATACACATGACCAGCGTGGTATCGATCCGGTTTGATGGTATCCTTCTCCACAATAATCTTCAGATTCCATATGTGTTGGGCTTCACACTTGAATGTAATGGCATCACCTTGAAAGTCTTCTTTGTAATGAACCATCTTGGAGACTCGCGGTATGACTTGTTTTCTCCCAGCCTGTCTCATTACCCTAATATAAGCATAAGGATATATACCCCTCAATTGGATCAACACTAAGTGAGGAAACTCTCTGGACCTGATGATGAACACGCTAATAAGGAACCACTCGAACATCCAATGGACCTTCTCATCAGACAGATTGCTAAAGAAATGTACCCAATCCACAGTGTTTTCCGGCTGTGCAAACCTGTCTGGGATGAAAGTCATTCTTTTTAGATGGTGGAAAGCAATGTGATCATTCATGGTCGCCATGGAAATTCCTGACGGTACTGTCCTCTTTGAAGATGCTGCAACAACCATATATGCAGCAACAAATTGCAACCCTCAAAATGTCTGAATCCCTAATTGCAGCAGTTCAGGGCTCGGTATATCTCTGCCACGGTCATTGGGACAATAGTGTAAGTCTATCCCTCAATCCCTTCCATCAAGGTCTTTGTGACCATAGCCAAACGAGTGCGGATCATATCTCCTCGGATTGGAAATACTATCATACCCAGAAAACAAACGATGAACACAAAAACCCGATGATGAGTCCAGCCTAGGGATGGAAAACTCATCATGATAGATACGGTAGGATTTTTTGTGCCCATAACGCTCGTAGAGGAAGTCGAAAGGTATGTAGGACTTCTTCAAACAGACTAACTCGTCATTCTTTCTAAGACCCATCGTTTTCAGAAACCCTCTAGAAGTACGATTTTTCGGTACTAACAGACCAGGGCTATCCCAGGGTAGCCCAGCAAAACCTCATATTTCCTCAAGAAGGGGACTCATCTCTATATTACCAAAATGGAAAACAGCCCTCTTTTCATTCCAGAACATAGTAGCGGCCTTGATCAGTACATTGTTTGGCTGAATGTCCAACAAAGAAGGTAAATTTCCAAGAATTATTTTCACATGGTTCTTGTTGCTTGGCGAGAGTTTTCCCACCAGTTTAGCAACAGAGGTGAGATACTCCGGACCATGCCGAACCTGGGACTTCGTGCCTCATTTATGCAAAATAGATAAAGTTAGCCCTTTCCCCCTCCGAATTTGACTACTTACACATTAATGATTAGCATATCGGCACGTTTCTCCAAATAATTCACATATCATGATCGTGCCCGCTAGGATTATGGAAATCCCGATGGGATTTGGACAAGGCTTTCCTTAGAGAGTTATTATGCGCACAACATACTAACCCATGCTAGGTTTGGACATGATGCATGCACATGTATCATCATAGTAGGGTTTTCTATAGAAGTCTAGACCGGGACCCTCAAGTGGACAACTTGAGAGGGAAAGGCACGGAACGGTCGACTGCACCACTGATCGACTAGTTTTACCGCAAATAAGCCTTTTCCAAATTAAATAGGGTAATATAGGAAGAGCGTGGATACTCATCAAGTGATGCTATGGTATTAATTGCACACGAGTGGAATATGATGCAGAGCATGTAAGTATGCAAAAATAAAACAACATATTGTCAAGTACTTTGCATGATAAAATCTATAAATGCGGTATTTAATAAATGTAAAGACAGGAAAGAAAGAAAAATAGGAGGAGTTAGTTCGTATAATGGAAAAATTATAATAAAGCGGTAAAACGGATAGGGATTGGGAAAGACATAAAGATTGAAGCCAGCGAATATGATTTGCATATTGTAACAAGATTAAACGAAGAGTTGCATGTAAATTCATGTAAAAGGGAAAATAGGGAAGGGGGTGTGCATGTAGCAAATAAACGCTGAATAAAACAATAAATACACACTTATCAAGGGAGACTAATTCACACAGATCAAGTTCATTATGGTAAAGCCTAAAGATATCCCCAGCAGAGTCGCCATGCTGTCCCGCCCCCTTTTTTCTCGCGAAATCGGGTTTCAACATTGACAACTCTTTAAGAAAGGGAGGAAGGGTTATTAAACGAGAGTCTCCACCTAACGGATTAAGGTGCGTTAGGGCACCTATTGCAAATGACTCGGATTTACTAGTTTGCATCCCCAAAAATCGGGTAAGGGCTCAAATTACCTCGAGGAAAAGGTGCTAGGCACTCCTCGAGGTCCACAACGGTGGGTCTCGGCTGAACTCAAATTATGTGAATTAGTCTAATGGATAAGAGAGGGAATTATTTTAATAGGAATGTGGGGGTCCTAAGTTTTTTAGCCTAAAGGATCACCTCGTGCAACATAAATAATACTTCGTAACTCCCCCCAAGATGGGGGGTGTTACTCATATTATTCAGCGGGCACAAACTATCATCTCCTGTTACTTGATCACTATCTTTGAGTTATTTACCTAAAGCGCTATAATCAATTCTAAGTCGTACCCTATGCATGCACTACCCGTCCCTTGCCTATGGCCCAGGAGGCATTTGGACCTCTACTTTGGATGGTTCTAGACTTAACTTAGGTTGCTCAAAAATAGTAAAACAACTAGGCGACAGACAAAACAAGTTGAACTTTCATGTAAAAACAAATAATGGCTCAGATTAGCCTCCACACTTAGGCAGCAAATGCACGTAAACAAATTAGCCGTTTTGACATTTTCAACAATTAAAGTCGTTCGGACCTATTGACATGATTTCTATGTGATTCTGGATTTTAATCATACAGGTAGTTATGCAAAGTAATTCCTAAAGGACTGCACAACAACCTACTGATTATAATTATGAGCGGTTAAAACCTATAGACATGCTATCTAGGTGATTTAATCAGTGTTAGGCAGTGATAAGCAACGAGAGATATTCAGAATTACTCAGTTGTTCCTATAGGAATGCTTTCTAATGGTGTTCAACGAGACAGTGTTCTAAAGCCTGATTTTAGTGCTTAACACAAATGGTGATTACCCTACAGACATGATTCCTACCTTTGGTGATGGAAACTGGTTATAATTCTTATCGGCATGTATATTAAATGGGCAAGTATGACAATAGCATATCAATCAATTAAGAACCCTATAGGCATGACTTCTAACAATGCAGATTTATAGAATACAAATGACCCTATGATCATGATGCCTAATGAATGTGCTGCAATGCAAGTTGAACTTTGATTATTTTATTTCCTATAGGCATGATATCTAACATGTAAAAGTAGAATGGGCAGGTTATCCACAGAACTTATTCGAGCAAAGAACTAACTATAGGCAGGTTATCTAAAACACAATAGCAGAATGAGAAAAGTGAACACCTATGGGCAGGTTATCTAACACACAATAGCAGAATGAGCAAAGTGAACACTTATAGGCAGGATTCTACCCGTTCTCATACAAATGTCAAAAATATACCCAGTTCCCAATTTGCTAATACCCCAACTGTTATCAAAATTATTACAGACCAGAATTAATGAATGAATTACAAAGTATATAAACTATAGAAAGCGTGCAGCATGCCCAAATACACATGGACAAGCCAGGCCTTCAACTCATAGTAGCTCCAAAAGCCCATGTTCATAGATGCACAATAACCAATGGTGAATAATTCACCCATATTTCAAGGATAAGCATAAAGAACCCAAATCTCAAGTGTGTCAGAGTTCTCAAGGGCTTCAAGAACCCGGGGCAGTGCTCACACTAGAGAAGAATGATCAGAACAGTTCAAGGAAAACTGGGGACCAAATCCTAGTGTGTAAGAGTTCACGAGGGTCTCATATGAACCCTGAGCAGTGCTAACACTAGGACGGCCAGGGACAGAACCTAAATTACTTTGGCTTTCAGCCAGCAAAGAGTGAGGATTCAGGAGAGTAGGATAGGATTAGGGGATACATTTAGGGACAGAATCACACATAGAACATAAACAAATAGCAACACATTTGAACCTAAGCAGACTTAAAAAGTTAAGAATAAATAAGGTCATATGCTAATGAGGTCAATTCATAAACATGTTCATTACAATAATAAAGGCTTTAAATCTTGGTAAAGACACACAGTGGTTATCAGTAGGAACTGATTAAACAATTTAACAGAGGTATCAGGACATAGTGACAACATAACCGAACAAATCACATGGTAACAGGTTCAACAACAAGCTAATGAATCTGCTAAGGCACACATAATTAACTAATTTTTAGGAAAGCCATGAAAGCCTGTTTAATGTTAAAAGATAGTCCTAAATTACACAGAGTTAGGCAGATTTCATTAATCGATTTATACTAAGTTCAACATGTTTTAACTACGGGTAATAACATCTAGGATAACATGGTCTAATAGTAGTAACACCTTGAGAAGATAATCATAATGAAGTGACAAAGGGTTCAACGACTCACCAGTTAAGATGAAACAGGGAGAAAGGAATCTAACAGTGTAGCAAATATGACCAAACAAAGGCAAAACACTTGAAGATTTCTGGCAATTGCTTTCAGTCGGCCAGGAATCAAAACACAAAATAGGATTGCTCCAGAGAGTAGGAGTACCCATCTGTTGTTTATAGTAGTGAATGGTTTCGAATTCTGAATCTTTCTTCCTCTCTTTTTTTTCAAAGGGGAGTGGGGAGGGGTTTAAATAGTGTAGAAATTAGAACATAAACATGGAAAATAGTTGGTTTAAACACCAAAAAAGGCAAGTGGTTAAATCAGTAAGAATTGAAAACCTAAATGTTAGGTAAATAATATGCAAGATTGGCACAATGAACTTAGACGAAAATTTATTCAAAGGAAGCAGATAATCGAACTAGACTGGTTCGAGTAAAAGGGGTCTGAAACCCTAATTTGGGGTAAACCACAAAATCAGCAGAGAAATGAGGATAGAATAATCACATATTGCGTACAATGAACATAGACATGAAAATTTTTAAAAGAAACATAGGATTGAACCAGATTTGATTCCAGTAAAAGGGGTCTGAAACCCTAAATTAGGTAAAATACAAAATCAGTAGAAAATAAAGGCAAAGAATCATGTATTAACATAAAAATAAACGTAGACAAATATTATTCAAAAGAAACATAGGTTTGAACCAGCTTAGTTCAAGTAAAAGGGTCGGAAACCCTAAGTTTAGGTACAAACACAAAATCGGCAGAAAATAAAGGTAAGGAACACATATTAGCACAAAGATAAACATAGATAGGAAATTATTCAAAAGGAAACCTCGAATCGAACCAGATTTGGTTCGTAAAAGGGTCTGAAACTCTAAATTAGGTAAGTGACGGGAATCAACAAAAATAAGAAGATTCACAAGTAATAGCATGAATATGGACGAAAAAATTCTAGAAATCAGAGTTTGAACCAATTTAGGTTCGAATCGAAGGAAAATATGGAACCCTAACCTTTAGGGTTTAGTGCGAATCAAGTGAAATATAAGAGAATCAATACAAAATAACACATTTGGACTTGAGGTTGTCCAGATTCAAGAGGTAAACATAGGTTTGGACATAATCAAAGCAGGGTACTTGCCATGTTTAGGCAAGTACCTAAGTTATCCCATAATATAACACCAAATAAGGGAAAAACATCGAAATGGTAAGGGGATAGGGAAAGAATTCCATTAGGAACAGGATTTGGGTGAGGCGGCAGAATTAGGGCTCATCAGTGAAGGGGAAATAAGGGCGGAGGATTTAGGAAATGAAGATTGGGGTAGAGAGGAGGGAGATATAAGGAAAGGGGTCGTTATTTGTGAGTCGTTGATCAACGACTGAGATTAAGGTGGACTGGGTTGGGTTTTAAATGAATGGGTAAGGATATTTGAGTTAGGAGTATTGGGCTTGGGCTGGTTTTGGTAGTTTTAGGTCCGAATTTAATTTAAAATGGGGCCAGATTTTAAATACCCAAATTTCACCAATAAATAATTTGTAAAAATAATGGATAAATAATAAAAATATCATTTGTACATAAATATAAATAAAAAAAAATTATTTAACATTATAAAAGTATAAAAGGATTATTTTGGCATAAATAAAGTAATTATAAATGCATATAGGCTATTATTGTAAAATATGCAATTTTAGCCCTTAAAATGCAAATGTAATTATGCCAAATATGCTAAATATATTTAAAACCTAATATGGGTGTAAATGATGAAATTAGATGATAAAATAATCATAAAATAATTTGTGAGGTAATTAATGAGTATTTATATAATAAAAAATGCAGGAATAAATTGATTTAAAGCCTTTAAAAATTATAGAAAATTATGAAAAATTCTTATTCCTGCTTGTAAATCAAATGATGATGCATGTACGCTATTTTGAAGGTATATATATATTTGAAAAAATATGAGGGAAAAATTGGATATCAACAACACCCACAGTTTCAAAAGGACCACTTCATTTGGATTTCATGTTTTCGGGAAACATCCTCAATCGTGGTTTGAACAACAACACAAGATCGCCCACCTTGAGTTATCTATTTTTGATGTATTTGTCATGAATGTACTTCATTCTTTCTTTGAACAAGGACGAACTTGCTTATGTATAGTACCGAAATTCATCTAGTTCATTAAAATGTGCAACCTGCAAGGTGGCAGCTGCATCTCAATCAAGATATAACTTCTTCAAAGACCACATGGCCATGTGCTCAAGTTCCACCAGAAGATGACAAGTTTTTCCAAACACCAACCGGTATGGAGACATCACGATAGAAGTTTTGAAAGCAGTCCGATAAGCCCATTATGCATGCTTCTTTGACCAATCTGTCCGGTTAGCATTCACTTGTATAAAATACTCTTGATCTCCCGGTTGGAGACTTCCACTTATCCGCTTGCTAGAGGGTGATAGGGAGTCGTGACTTTATGAGTGACATCATACTTGCTAAGAAAGGTGTCAAAAGCTTTGTTGCAAAAATGCGGCCCCCCGTCGCTTATGATAGCCCGCGGAGTACCAAACCTTGTAAAGATATTCTTTTTTAAAAATTCCACCACACTTCTTGCTTCGTTGTTGGGTAGAGCAACGGCCTCAACCCATTTTGACACATAATCCTTCGTTACCAAAATGTAGGCGTTCCCACAAGAGCTTCCAAAAGGTCTCATGAAGTCAATACCCCACACATCAAAAATATCAATCTCCAAGATGGTGGTGAGGGCAATTTCATTTTTCTTTGAGATTCCACCGGCCCTTTGACATTCATCACAACCCTTGACTAGATCACTTGCATCCTTGTAGAGAGTAGGCCAATAGAATCCACAACTTAACACTTTGGCTGTCGTTATTGCTCCACCATGGTGACCACCATATGGTGAAGAATGACAAGCCCCAAGAATTTCAACTTGTTCCTTCTCCGGCACACATCTTCTAATCACAACATCGGTACAAATTCGGAAGAGGTACGGTTCATCCCATTAATAATCTTGACAATCCCATTTGAGTTTCTTCCTGTGGTTTGAGAAGAACTCATCCGGGATAATACCTCAGAAAATAAATTGCTAGATCAGAGAACAATGGCATATCAGTCATTGAAATGGTTAGGAGTTTCTCATCGGGTAAGGAGTCATTAATTTAGAGGCCATCATGCGGCCTCCCCTCCTCCTCCAAACGAGACAAGTGGTCTGCCACTTGATTTTCACTTCCTTTATGGTCTTGAATGTCTATATCGAACTCATGCAATAAAAGCCCCCATATCATCAACCGAGCCTTTGAATCTTTCTTGCTCATAAGATACCGAAGATCCGCATGATCCGTGTGGACAATCACACCTTTGTACCGATCAAGTACAGGCGGAACTTCTCCATAGCAAAAACAATAGCAAGGAGCTCTTTTTCGGTCATGGTGTAATTTAATTAGGCCTCATTCATGGTCTTACTAGAATAGTATATCAAATGAAAGATCTTGCTGATACGTTTCCCCAAAACTACTCCAACCGCCACATCACTAGCATCACACATGAGCTCAAAAGGCAAGCTCCAATTCGGGGCAGTGAAATATGAGTAGTTGTCAACTTGAACTTGAGCAATTCAAATGCGTTTATGCAATCACCATTGAAGTGAAATTTGGCATTTTTCTCCAAAATCTTACACAAAGGGTTCACCACTTTGGAAAAATCCTTGATGAAACGGCGGTAGAACCCTGCATGACCCAAGAAACTCCTCACTCCCTTCACGGATGTTGGAGGTGGAAGTTTAGAAATCACCTATATTTTCGTCTTGTCGACCTCAATACCCTTTACTAAAATCGTGTGGCCAAGGACAATACCCTCCTCAACCATGAAATGGCATTTCTCCCAATTCAATACCAAGTTTGTCTCTTCACACCTTGCCAATACCTTATCCAAATCTGCCAAGCAATCATCAATGGAATCCCCGACTACCGAAAAGTCATCCATTAAGACTTAAAGGTAATCCTCTACCATACCCGTAAACATCGTCATAATACACCGTTGGAAAGTTGTCGGTGCATTACATAAGCTGACTAGCATCCGTTTGAAAGCGAAAGTTCCATAGGGACAAGTGAAATTTGTTTTCTCTTGATCTTTCGGGGCAATAAGGATTTGATTGTAGCCCCAATACTCATCTAGAAATCAATAGAACGCCCGGCTGGCCAATCAATCAAGCAGTTGGTCAAGAAAGGGAAGTGGGAAATGGTATTTCCCTGTGACTTTGTTTAGCTTATGATAGTCCATGCACACTCTCAATCCGATCACCGTTCTTGTTGGAATCAACTCATTTTTATCATTGGTGACCACATTCATACCCCCTTCTTCGAAACACATTGCACTGGAGAAGTCCAAGAACTGTCAGAAATAGGGTAGACAACCCCGGCATCCAACCACTTTATTATATCCTTTTTGACCACCTATTGCATTGCTTCATTTAATCTCCTTTTATATTCAATGGAGGGTTTGTCATCCTCCTCCAAATTAATCTTGTGCATGAAAAATGCGGGGCTTATTCCTCGAATATCTGCCAATGTCAGTCCAATAGCTTTCTTCCTCTTTTGTAGCACCGCCAATAGAGAGTCTACCTGCACGTTAGTCAAGCAAGAGGAAAGAATAACCAGTAAACTAGAAAAAGGGCCAAGGAATTCATACCTGAGTTGCGGAGGAAATGGATTCAACTCCAAAATGGAGGCTCCTCGATTGAGGACTTTGTTGGAGGAGTCTTCCAATTTTCAAGATCCAAGTACAATTTGCGGGGCTCATAAGTGTACGACCCCATTCCTTGCAATGAGTTCACACATTCCACGGAGCCATCCATCTCGTCATCATCAAGGTTAAGCAAGACGGCCTCCAATGTATCATAAACATTCATCATGGCACTAGAATCATCAATAGTCACATCGGTCACCAAGTCCACAAACGAACACATTTCAATGCTATTCGATTGTCTCATAGATTTGCACACATGGAACAACACCTTTTCATCACCCACCCAGAAACGAGAGCCTTCCCCATATCAAGGAAAGGTCTACCAATAATAATCGGAACCTCATAGTCCACTTCAAAATCAAGAATCACAAAATCCGCTGGGAGAATGAACTTGTCAACTCGAACCAATACATCTTCAATCATCCCAAACGGTCTCTTCATTGTACGGTCGGCCATTTGTAATCTCATATATGTGGGTCTTGGTTTCCCAATTCCCAATGTCATGAAAACCGAATAGGGAATAAATTGATACTCGCCCCAAGATCACAAAGAGCCTTTGCAAATTTGTCACTTCTAATGGTACAAGGAATAATAAAAGCACAGGGGTATTCCAACTTGGATCCATCGAATGCACAATTGCACCCACTTGGTGAGTGACTTTGATAGTTTCAAAATTCATCGATCTCTTCTTTGTCACCAAGTCTTTCATAAACTTAGCATATCCGGGAATTTTCTCCAAAGCTTCAACCAAAGGAACATTTATTGAGAGACTCTTCATTATATCAATGAACTTCTTGAATTGATTCTCGCTATTTTTTTTGGCAAGCCTTTGAGAATAGGGAGGAGGTGGCTTAGGAAATGGTGCCTTAGCTCTTTGCACTACGGTCCGGGTATGTTTATCACATGATCCCTAGATGGGTTCACATCCCCTTGAGTCTCTTCCACCGTGTCATCAATGTCAATCCTAACTTCATCATTTGCTTGCACAACATTATGGGGGATCTCCTCTTGTTCTACCACTTGCTCATCATCCACAAGTTGCCTTTGACTTAAGGTAGGTGCATTACCACATTTTCCACTTCTTGTAGTAACGGCCATGGCATGTCCCATAGTGTTCCCACCCTTCAGGTTCACCATCGTAACACTTGGTAGTGCTCCCTTAGGACGCAAATTCAAAACTTGAGAGATTTGACCCATTTGCACTTCTAAGTTACAGATTGATGTCATGTGTGAAGAAAGTTGGGCATCGGAATGGGAATTCTTCTCCATCATTTGCTTGAACATGTTTTCAATACGACCCATTTCATTGTTGGAGGAACTAGGACCATGAGAAGGATAAGGAGGTGGGTTGCTTGGTTGTTGGTACACCAGGGGCCTTTGAAAACCTTACCCCCAATTTCCTTTATTGTTATTCCACCCTACTTGGTTGTTTCCTCCCCAGTTTCCTTGAGTTATTATTTTTCCAATTCCCTTGTTTGTTGTTTCCACTCCAATTGCCTTGATTGTTCCCACCATTCCAATTACCTTGGTTGCTAGAATTCCAATTGCCTTGATTGTTTGAAGGTCTCCAGTTTTGTTGACTAGGGCCTTGACAGTTGTTTCTTTGCCCTTGAAAGTTTTTCACATATTGGACCTCTTCATCTTGATCACTGTAATAATCTCCTTGACCATACCCACTATCATCTTGAACAAAATTGTTCACTCTTTGTTGTACTTGTGGACTTCTTGTTCTTCTCTTGTTTACCATCATATTAATGCCCTCCATAGCATTGACTTGCCTCGGCTTTTGCACTAGTTAAAGTTGATCCTTGTCCAACTGGTTCATGGTGGTTGTCAACTCGGCCATGGCTTGCCCAAGGTCATGTAACTCTTTATGAAGAAGAATCATATTTGGGTCACCTTGTGGAACATTGGCTCTAGATTTCCATGCGGATGAAGTATACGCCATCTCATCCAAAATATCACACGCCTTCGCATAAGGCATTGTCATGAAGTCCCACCGGCAAGTTGATTCACTACACATTGGTTGGTGGTATTGATCCCCTGATGGAAAGTTTGTTGAATCATGTTCTCCGTCATATCATTGTTGGAGAACTCTTTCACCATTGTTCTATATCTTCCCATATCTCGTGTAGTGGTTCATTAGGCTCTTGCTTCAATGCTAGAATTTCATCCCGAAGAATTTCCATATGCCTTGGAGAGAAGTACTTTGAAATGAATTTCTCTGCAAGTTCATCCCACGTCCGAATAGAATGATTTGTCAAACATTCCAACCAATCTAAAGCTTTACCCCATAGAGCTAAGGGAAAAATCCTTAGCTTCAAAGCATCCTCAGAGATATTGTTTGTTTTCCTCCCAAACACATAACAACGAACCCCTTTAAATGTTTATATCCCTTTTGACCCGGTGCACCGATGAAGACCCCTAGTTGCTCGAGCAAAGTGAGCATCACATTGGTTATTTGAAAGTTGTCTGCCTTAATATGGAGTGGTACTATATCACTTGCATACCCTTCATTCGGTAACACCCGGTTTGGAGCCGTTCGTGGAGGAGGTGGGGGTGGAACGGGAACATTGACTTGAGGCAGCCAGCCTCGTCTATTGGCTTGAGGTTCAAGAGGGACCTCATCCATTGCATCATCATCAACGTCCACATCCCCCACATTTATGTTTCTGAGCTCGTTGTTTGACACGACTGCACCTACAATACTCACACGTTAATAACAAGGAAGGAAAATGAGACAATTCACACACAAAACCAAATATATAGCTAAATCTGTTATTAGCTCCCGACAACGGCACCAAAAATTGATCTCGTCCAAGCTACACCTCTATTTAAGGTTGTGAAATGGTCGGAGCAATAATTGTACCCAACAATAAGTTGGGGTTGATTTTCCACAAGGAGCTATGAATGGGACTAGGAGTATATATTTGAGTGAATGAGCTTGAATTATCTCAGATTACACTTCCACAAAAGTTGGTTTGTTTCTAAATCTATTTTAAACTAAGGATGACGACTAAGAATTAAAACTACCAAATTGTATTTGTTTGTTTTTCAAATTTTAAAAAGGCCTAGGGCTATGACCTTTACCTAGGTGTTCGTTTAATGGGTTGTAAGCCTTAAAGCTTGTTTTCTTGGTCGGGGTGGATTGTAGCTATCAACACTCAAGCACCCACTCAATACCTCTCGGTCAGAGAGTGATATGCCCAATTTGTCTTTCTCAAGTCCAAATGAGTATTGAACAAAGCAGTTAATAATAAGCTCAAGTCGGGCTTTACTATCTCTAGATTCAACCCTTTAATTGGGTTTATCAATCTCTCGATTGATCCAATTCCTTGCTAGCCAAGTTTTCCTAGACTAGGTCTCTCTTTCTCAAGTAGAGACCAAGTCAATTAGGCATGAAATAATGTTTGAAACCATTAAATATTCAATTAAAATCAAGAACATGTCTAGATAATCAACACCCAACCATAAACAAGCATTAAATTAAACACCCATTAAGTTTACACACTAGGGTCGGGTCACAACCCTAGTGAAAATCTAGTTACTCATGATTAAATTAGAAGATAAAGAAGAAGAAATGATGATTAAACCCATATTAATGATTGAAATGATAAAACTAATATTCAAAAATCTCAAAATGGATAAAATAACTAAAAGAAGAAAAGTAAACGGCTGTTGATGTCAAAAGGTACAAAAGGTACACAATTCTCAACTACGATCGCATCTCTCTATTTCTGCGATTCGCTCATTTCTGGGTGCAGCCGCACATGGTCTTTTGCGGATCGCACATTTTTTAGTGCGACCGCGTAGCTGACTTCTGCGGCCGCACAATAATTGTGCGGTCCGCACTTTCTTTGAGCATCGAATGAGAATTCTCTGAACTTCTTATCTTGTTTAGCTTATACGGTCGTACATTTCATGCGCGGACCGCACTTTGCACTTGGACTCTAATAATATTTCCTTCACAAGCTGCGGCCGCAGATGATAATATGCGGTCCGCAATTTGAGCTTATGTGCGTGTTTTTTCCCTTGAGTTCAGATCACTCCTTCTTGAATTGGATTTCATCTTTGAGGCTCATTTTCCACCATTCCTGCATTTAAGCATATTTTATCAGTTTTCGGAAACACAATTAAACGCTTTTTGGACTAAAACAAAATTAAAAAGGTGCTATAGCTAGTCAAAATCCCCACTCATCAGACTTTCATATGATGTTTATAGGGAATGAACCGGCTTTTACAGCTGGCGAATGAGTATGGGCTTTGGAGGGTTTACTGATTTCGTGGTAGTTGTGCCTAGTGCAGCGTTTTTGGAAGATGTAGGTATGGAAATTCCACATGTGGACTATATCCTATGAGCAGGTCAGCAGATGCGTGAGTTTGATGAAGCTTCTACAAATAATTCTACTTGCTACCCGATAAGAGGTTAAATATGTAATTGTGGCTGATGATTTGGAATGTTCATGAAATATTTAGCAAAAGATTTCGAGAAATTTAGCGGGGTAAAGGTGGAGATCATGGTAATTGAGAAACAGGAAACTTTGTGGGTTCTATATTTATGTAATTGTAGCTTAAATCTAAGCGAGGGACCCAACATCTACGATTCGAGCGTGTGGTTGTCTGTTTGTGTGGTTTCTGGTTATCAGTACATTGGTGGGTTATTATGACTATGAAAAATAAAACATCAGAGATAATTCGGGCGAAGAACTTGATGAATGTGTGCTATACTTTGGCTCATCGATTCATGTGCAGTTTTGTGAAAACCCAGAGTTTATGCTTCATATGGATATGATGTACAAGGAAAAGAATTCAGCTGGTTGCTTCTTTGAGAGGGTGTTCGTGTGCTAGCAGAGCATTGAAGTTTGGTTATAATCGGGACAAGGAAAGAGTGAGTGGCTCTCAATAGTGGTTCTAATGGGTTCAAGGATGTAGCGCAGTGTCTAAGGATTTTGGGTTCGTTGTGTGGTTAAAGATCAAGCTTTTGCAGTGGGTATTGAGGAAACGTGATCTCATGATTTGGGTCACTTGGGATGAGTGTTGATCGAGTTTTGTTATGTTTTTTAGTGGAGCTATTATTATTATTTCTAAGGCAAGTCAAAAATAATCGAGTTGTGGAAATGATCAGTTTCTTCGGCGTGTTAAGTTATACATGTGGTTTGTGGTTGTACGTGCGGGCTTGATAGCCACCATAATTTGATTGATTTGGGAGGTGTTTGATTCAAATGGCCTTGTTGTGCAAATGGATTCCGAAAGAGTTATGGTGGTTTAGACCACGACTTGAGGTTTGTACTTTCTGCTGTTATGGGAATTCCGTTGCGTATTGCAATTGTTCTTCTGAAATGAGTAGAGTGAAAGGGGTTCTAGCCAATGAAGTGTTTATTCTACTGGTGGTTCAAGGGTTATGATGAAATTCTTGGACTCACGCCTAGCGGCATGATAGGTGCAGTGAGCGGTATAGAAATGTGAAAGTTGAGGATCAAGGTTGCACTTTGGTTTTGATAAGAATGTAACGAGCTCGGAAGAGCGGAGGAGGATTTCAGATATTCAATATATGTTGTCCCTAATGTCGGGCAGCCTGGGGATGGTCTATTTTGTGGTAGAAGTTTTGGGCTATTGAAATGTGGATGCTTGGCTAGTACTATAGAAATAACATGGTTGATGGCCATTGATGTTCAGATTTTGCTACCTGGTACGGAAGGTTGTGGGAGTATATCCCACGGGAATATCGCATAAGTGTGACGAGTTAGTCATTTCATTGTTAGGATTAAATAATCGGGTATGGAGATTCTGGTACTGTCACAAATGGGAGAGTTTATGCCTGGGAAGCGCTCTATCCCTTTTGTTGTGAACTGTGGGAGTTGTTCCAAATTAGGACAAATGCTCGTGTGTGTCATGAATAGGGCCATTATGGATCCTTGAAAGGTTGTTGGCCCATTATGGGATGATCGAAATCGGCTTGGGGTCCGTTGATGGGTCTAATGTGGATGTGTGCTCTACATTAGGCCCGGTGTGTTCATTCAACATAGTGTTTATTATGGAGGAGTCTTCGAGCATTTGAATTTATTCTCATCGTTATCTATTCCATGTAATACTTTATTCTTCCGTGTGGGTTGTGAGACGACTTGATTATTCTCACAAGAGTTGTGGTCCCGTGTAGCTTCTGGTATTATATGAGCAGGATGGCACTCGAGATGCAGGTCATTTATTGCACTATAGTCGTGCTTGAGTTTTGTAGCATATGACATCATCAGTCTCCCCGGGGTTTTATTTTTGCACTTGGCGTGCTTGTGGTCGATATTCGGGTATTTTATAGATGTAAGCATTATGGCTTGACAGGTATTTCCTTATTTATTGTTATACGTATATCGGGTGGCACGCCGACACAGATATGTTGTTTGAATCGGGTTACACGCTGCAACAGTATCATGTGTGGATCAGGTTGCACACCGCAACAGTGAGATTTTGAGTACGGTTCCTTATACATATTCTTGTGTATTTTGATTCTCATTCTCTGAGAAGGGATCATAACATATGTTCGACCATTTTATTCGTTATGCGACTGAGTAGTTCTTTTCCCTAGTTCGTTCCTCCTTATGCCTCATATTCAATTTGTGGCTTGTCGATGCATTGATGGCGTCATATGAGATCTTGGTCAGTGTTTGAGGTAGCTTATTGCTTGAGCAGCTTGTACTGGGTGAGACGAGATTATTGGAACTTAAATTAGTACAATCAGATTTATATAAGGTATATTAAAGAGAAAATATTGTTATTCAGTTCAAAATGAGGTAATGGTCCTTTTCAGAAGGAGAGACTACATGATTTGTTGATTCGGCAGGTGTTTATGAGTTTCTACACATCTCTTCCGTCGTGGTAGTATTGCGAGAGTTGGAACAGGTCTTATATGTGTTATGAGGTGTATTGCGGGCATCAGATTCATGAAATTGAAGCTATTATAGTCGAAGTATGTTATTATGGGCAAAAGACTTATGTGGTGCATGGTGAAATTTCAGCACAGGTGCATGATCATGTTTTGGTACAGTGTGTAGTGATTGATGTGGTTTTCGTATGTCAAAAAAATGATCGGGTCTCGTGGAGAATTCCCGATGTTGGAATTTGGTTCTAAGGCTTATTGACTAAATAAAAGGGAGGATCTTCAGTCTTGCTCGAGCTAATGTGCTCAACTGGGTTGTGATGACACGGGTAGGTGCACGAGGTATTAAATGGTGATTTTGGACAACTCCAGAAAGGTTCTTGGCACGTTCGAGGACGACGTGTGTTTAAGTGGGAGAGAGTGTAACGACCCGAATGGTTGTTTTGAGCTCTAGCGCGCCGTTCGGCGGTTTGAGGCCTTGAGTAGATTTACTTCAGGTATTATGACTTGTACGTATGGTCAGAATTGAATTTCGGGAAATTCGGAGTACATTCGAAAGGAAAATTCTAATTTCAAAACCTTAAGTTGGAAGAATGGACTAAGGTTTGAATTTTGAGTAAATGATCTTGGAATGGGGATTTTAAGGTTCCAATAGGTTCGTATGATGATTTTGTACTTGGGCGTATGTCAGGTTAAGTACCGGGTGGTCCGGAAGCATTTCGACGCTTAATATGGAAAGTTGGTATTTTGAAGGTTTTAGAATTTTTTTAAGTTTGATTTGAAGTTGACTTTGGTGTTATCGATGTCCATTTGAGGTTCCGATCCTTGGAGTAGGTTCGTATCGGAATTATTGATTTGTGCATAAATTTTGGCGTCATTCCAGAAAGTTTAAGAATGAATCGGACGCGTTCGTCGAAGTTTGAATGTTTGGAAGTTTAAAGGAAGGTTTCGATCGTCGATTCGTAGCTTTGATGTTGTTAGGTGTGATTTCAGGCCTCGAGCAGGTTTGTGTTATGTTTTGGGACCAGTTTGTGTAATTGGACGGGGTGCAAGGGCCTCGGGTGTGTTTCGGAAGTGTTTGGGTTGTGTCACGCTCTTACTTGATGTTACGGACCTTTGATTTGGGCATAAAGAGCACTATATTGAGCAAACAAACTCTGATTTGTGATTGGATTAAACCATTAGATCCGTGTCGTAATTACGGAGCCATAGCAACAAGAATCGTCGAATTCCTATGTTAGGCTTAATTAATTGAAATTATAATTGAACTTGATTTAGAAATATATAAATATATATATTATGCCTAGCTTTATTACCTTGAGCTATTGGATTTGAGAAACGATAAAGGTTATACTCACCTTGTGTTCATATATTGTACCATAAGCTCGTGTCTCGTAATTCGATAATTTCCTTCCTTTCTTGTGGAGCGGGCCGAACGCCTCGGCAAGATTATGTACCACACTCTCATGGGAGCGGGCAGTTCATCTCGGCAGTATAATAGATGCATCTATGATTCATGTCGCTAGACCCTCGGCAGTGTACACGTTATGACGGAATCGGGCCCATCGCCTCGGCAATATCATTTTTTTTTTAAATCTGGCCGTACGACTCTGATGTAATCGTGCATTATATCACCAGCAGTCCGAATATTCATGAGATTTTTCCTGCCACTGATGTCTTGCATTTTATATGATATTTCTTATTTATATGATATTGGTACTAGGTGTTTTCTAAGTTGTTGAGATAGAATACGAGATGAGGAATTGATATCGTTTAAAGAAATTTTTGGAGATTGTATTAGTTACAAATTTACCTCACTACTATTGTTGTGCTTCTTATTTGTTTACCATATTGATTTATTAGACCACTAGTAAGTGTCGATGTCGACCCCTCGTCACTAAGTCTCCGGGGTTAGGCTAGATATTTAATGGGTATGCATTGATATACGTACTCATGTTGCACTTCTGCACTAAATGTGCAGGATCTGACATGTTCATTTGGTAGTCATCTTGGCGCGTAAGCACAGCTGCTGAGGAGACTTTATGGTGAGCTGCATTCCAGGCTACGCATCGCACTCCACAAAGTCTTCATCGTACCATTTAATTTATTCTGTCTTATTTTTACATTATTATTGTTGTACTCCCTATGATGCACTTGTGACACCAGGTTTTGTGATATACTAGTTGATGATTACAGTTCTGTACATTATCATCGTCTTTCATTTCTCTTATAAACTACATTTTTTGTAGGTTCCCGTGGATTTAAAAGTGTAAATTTTCTTCCTTATAAAAATTCATGAGTTTGAAAGTAATAAAATGAGTAATTAAATTGATCAATCACCGTTGGCATGTCCGATGGTGGCATTAGGTGCCATCATGGCCTATAGTGGATTTTGGATCGTGACATGTACTTCCCTCAGTTTCAATTTACATGACTCACTTTCCTTATTAGTATGTTCCAAGAAGAATGACACATTTATATATTTAGAAACAATTTAATTTTAAAAACACATTTCTATATTTAGAAACAATTTAACTTTAAATTTTTCATTTTACCGACTTTGCCCTTAATGAGAAGTTTTTATAGCCACACAAGTATCATGTTCCCACAAAGCTTTTATCCCTTAAGTTTTTAGGACTTTATGTTTCAAAAGTATTCTTTTCTTTCTTAAACCTTGTCACAAGTCAAACTACCTCGTCTAAGTTGGAACCGAGGGTTTATTATTTTTGAGTAGTAAAATATTTACTCCATATGTTAATTAAAACAAATGACGTGATCAATAAAGTCAGAATAGTTATAGACAAATTAATCATGTAACTCATTTTCTCCCATTTGGTATAACTTATACACATCAACGTCAATTTAAGCCTTAAGATAATCAAATATCATTAAAATTGTCTTACCCTCCTTCTCACTTCTTTCTTCTGTTTTGAAAAGGTCAACAATAGTATCCCACCCTTGTTTAATTAATTAGCTCATTTTGTAGAAATGAATATACTATTTCTCCAGCGGCCCATCCAACCCAATTCAATCTATATATAAATATGGACAGAAACAAACCTAGAGATAAGAAACTAACCCTTCAGAAATAGAGATTGACAATCAAAAACAACAGAAAGCTAGCTAGCTAAATTTGGATATATGGAGAATCCATGCAAGTCAAAGAAGAAAACAATCTTCAAGTTGTTACCAAAAGCAGCTGCAGCTGCTGTTTTTATATTACAAAATGCACATGCACCTTTTAGTCCAAGTAGAGAACAAAGATTAGCCACAGATCATCATCACAAAAATCATCATTATAAAGGATTTGCTGGTCCCATCATAACAGTAATCCCAGCAGATCAATACGGAAGAAATAAATCAGAACCAAGTTCACCAAAAGTTTCATGCATTGGCCAAATCAAACACAACAAGAAGAAGATGTTGAATTGCAGCAGCAGTAAAAATCTGCAAAAACATCATGTTAAGAAGAAATCAGTGTCCAGTTTTGGAAATATATTTGCTGGTAAATCATCAAAATTACTTCCAGGGAGGAAATCTGATGTTTCAGCTGATAATATTATTGGTAAGCTTCCTGATAGAGCACCTTGTTTGAGTCAAATGAAAAGGTTTGCAAGTGGAAGAGAACCTTTGACCAACTTTGACTGGAGATCAACACAAATTACACCAGAAGATCATGATCTTAAGTATTATACAGATGATGAAGACAGAGGATACAGTGAGGATGAAGAAGATGAATTAAACACTGGTTTTCCTGCTCCAGTAATACTAGTTAGATGTAGAACAAATATTCCTTTGGAGCCAAGGAAAGAAATTAATTTGTGGAAAAGGAGAACCATGAATCAACCCAGGCCTCTTCAATTGAATAGCGTTGTTGGCTAAGTGTTTTGTTTTTTTACCTTCCATTTCTTTAATTCTCTTAGTTCATTTGTTCTTGATTCTTTTCAGTGTAATAGTTTCTAATAATGCTCAAAGTAAAAATTCAGTATTTTTCAAGTAGAGTTGAAGTAATCTATATTGTATATAGCTTAAACTATTTTCAAGACTATGTATCAGCTTCTCCGATCCTATGGAAGGGGCGTTTTAAAGCAATAGTAAAGTTATCTTCGTATGACGTATTGATCATGAGTTCGAGTCGTGAAAGTAGCTACTAATTAATGCTTGTATTAGGATAGACTATTTATATCATTACATCTTGGGGTGCGACCCTTCCCCGACCATGCATGAACACAGAATATCTTGTACAATGTACCTTTTATATCAGCTTCTCCTGTAATTTCAGGGTTCTGGGCTGAATTCTTGATTAAACAAGGAACAAAAGCCAAGTCATGATCCGACCAAGGAAGAATCAAAGAACAAATAAAAAAAGATATTTTATTTATTTATTTCCAGTCCCACATGCAAGATAGGGATGTTCTTTTTTTTTCCATTATTATTATTTTTTATATGTATGTTCACGTTCACCTACAATTTTGTTAGGTGGTAGCTAGTAGCGACTAATTAATTATGCACGCAGTTGTCGTTCGGGATGGATGGCTCGGCAAACCAGCAGCCATAATTGAGCGTTCACCTAATCGATTCCAAATATTTCTTACTCCCTCCGTCTTAATTGTGAATTTTTTTTTGTTAGTCATTTTAAAATAAAATATGACATTTTATTTTGTTTAGTAATAATTTAATTTTAATATTTATTTTTTTATCCTTGATAAAATAATTATATCCACATAAATATTTACAACTTGCTTTAGACCAAAAAATTTCAATTTTTTTAAAGTTTCGTGTTCAATCAAACATCATCACATCATTTCAATCGGAGGAATCCATATATTGTGTATAGTTCACTACTCGTTTCAAAGTTAAAAAAAATATGTTGTGATGATATATGATTTTTGTCGTAAACAGTGTTAGTTTAGTTAATCCACCGACGTGATTATTATTGAGCTTAGTTTTAACTTTTAAACAAACAAAAATAATTCAACCATGGGGGTACAATTATATGTAATGAAATCTTCTTGGAAAGTTCCTCGAAAGTATTGAGCTTGCTCTCACGTTTTTAAGAAACTTTTATTCTATTGACACCTTTTTCATGCGAGTTATTGCTATTGTTTTTATTTATTTATTATTAAATCAGAAAGGATAATTAGGTAGAAGAAAAACTATAATGTTGACAAATTACAAGTGCCACTGAACCTAGAATTAGCCTGTCAAAAATAGGAATGAACGAAGCATACAAGTAACACTACTAAAAATCCTGCAAAAAGCGATCAAAAATTTGCGATCAAAATTGGTCTATCTAAAAAAGCGATTAAAGTTGGTCGCTAAATTGATAAAATAATTAAAAAATAATTGTAAATAATATAGCAACCAAGGTTGGTCGCTTTTTGGTCGATAATATGGTCAAAATGTTGGCCGGACTGGTCAAACTTGCTTGGTCAAAAAAATATTAAAATTAGCGACCAACTTTGGTCGCAAAGTGGGACCCAGTTATAAAATTTTTAATAATTATGTTATTATTTTAAAAATTATAAAATTTAAATAAATAAAATTTCAAATTAGCGACCAAAGTTGGTCGCTTATGAAAGTGAAACCAGATAGAGACCAACTTTGGTCGCTAATCTGGGACCCAGATATAAATTTTTATTAATTATATTATTATTTAAAAAAATTATAAAGTATAAATAAATATAATTTGAAATTAGCGACCAAAGTTGGTCGCTTAATAAAGGGGAAGCAGATAGAGACCAATTTTGGTCGTTAATCTGGGACCCAGTTCTAACGTTTAACAATTATGTTATTATTTCATATCCTAAAGGCTCAATTTATATCCTAAAATTTCAATTCATACACTAAAATTCCAATACATAAACTAAAAGTCCAATTCATATCCTAAAATTTCAATTCATACACTAAAATTCCAATACATAAACTAAAAGTCCAATTCATATCCTAAAATTTCAATTCATATCCTAAATATTCAATTCATATCTTAAAAGTTCAATTCATATCCTAAAAGTTCAATTCATATCCTAAAAGTTCAATTCATACACAAAAATTTTAATTCATAAATTAAAATTCCAATTTGTATCCTAAAATTTCAATTCATATCCTAAATATTCAATTCATATCTTAAAAGTTCAATTCATATCCTAAAAGTTCAATTCATACACAAAAATTTTAATTCATAAATTAAAATTCCAATTTGTATCCTAAAATTTCAATTCATATCCAAAAGGTTCAATTCAGAAATTAAAAGTTCAATTCATATCCTAAAATTTCAATTTATATCTTAAAGGCTCAATTCATATCCTAAAAGTTCAATTCATACACAAAAATTTTAATTCATAAACTAAAATTCCAATACATAAACTAAAATTTCAATTCATATCCTAAAAGTTCAATTCTTATCCTAAAGGTTCAATTCATATCCTAAAATTTTAATTCATAAACTAAAATTCCAATTTGTATCCAAAAATTTCAATTCATATCCAAAAGGTTCAATTCATAAATTAAAAGTTCTATTCATATCCTAAAATTCCAATTTATAAACTAAAATTCCAATACATAAACTAAAATTTCAATTCATATCCTAAAATTTTAATTCATATCCTAAAAGTTCAATTCATATCCTAAAAGTTCAATTCATATCCTAAAGGTTCAATTCATATCCTAAAGGCTTAATTCATATCCAAAAATTCTAATTTATAAACTAAAATTACAATACATAAACTAAAAGTTCAATTCATATCCTAAAATTTTAATTCATAAACTAAAACTCCAATTCG
The DNA here is from genome assembly GCA_005239505.1 of Nicotiana paniculata. NCBI lineage: Eukaryota > Viridiplantae > Streptophyta > Magnoliopsida > Solanales > Solanaceae > Nicotiana > Nicotiana paniculata. The sequence continues at coordinate 89,524 of ML331922.1, forward strand.
TATCCAAAAATTTCAATTCATATCCAAAAGGTTCAATTCATAAATTACAAGTTCAATTCATATCCCAAAGGCTCAATTCATATCCAAAAATTTCAATTCATAAACTAAAATTCCAATTCATATCCAAAAATTCCAATTCATATCCTAAACCCTAAATTCTAACTAAACTATCAAGACAAAGTATAATATAAATCTAAGTAAACTAAATTCAACACTAATTAAACTAATTAGTTAATAAAATTAATTACCAAAACTAATTAGAACAAGACATAAACCCTAATCCTCAATAAAATACAGTGTTCAAAGAATTGAAATACTAATTGAAACAATAAACTACAATACATCAAATATTATAACACATACACACACTAGAAATAACAAAGATCAAGATTATAATTCTAACCTTGATTTTTTTTAGGTGGAGAAGGAGAGAGATAGGGGCGGCAGTGGGCGGCTCGCAGTGGGGGAGTGGTGGCAGTGGGGGAGGTGGTGGCGCGGGGTGGGGGAATGAAATAGAGAAGGGGAGGGAAAGAGAGAGTTGGGAAATTTTTTGGGGAAGGAAATAAGAGAAATGGGAGGAAACCCATTTTTGTCTCTGAAATTAGGAAAATGGTCGTTATTTTTGGTCTGTAAATAAGTTTTGACCGTTTGACCATAAATAGTGACCAACGTTGGTCGCTATTTTTTAAAAAAAGAAATTAAATTAAAAATAGCGACCAACGTTGGTCGCTATTTTAAAAAAAATATTAAATTATTTTTTTCTTTAATTATTAAATTAAATTATTAATTTTTTTTTTAAAAGAAATAAACTATTTTTAACTATGTAATTACTTTTAATACATTATAATAACATCTATGTAAGTAATTTTTTAAGTTATATTTAAGTATATGAGTAATTTCATACACACGCATAAACTATATTGTAATTGATGATCAATCTTATACATTACTACGTATGAATAATTAATGAATTGATAAACCAATATATATAACTTATTGTAGTATATGTTAGTGTGTGTGTGTGTGTATATATATATATATATATATATATATATATAAGAACATGAAGCGCTAGGAACACATGGTCGGGTTATTTTAGGGATTTATACACTTGTAAATTGATTCATCAACTTATAACCTAGTGATGTATGAATGTTATATACATACACAAACTAACATATACTATAACAAGTTAGATATACGTTATAGTATCACAGTGAAGCGTGTGTGTCTATTTAACTACATATATAGCATGTTAGAGTATATTTTAGTGTATTCATCTCTTGTATTACAAAAGTGTTAACGGATTACATTTATATTATTTAGATAGTAAATATAAAAATAATTTTTAATTTTGACCAATGTTGACCTGAAAAGAGACCTGGTCGCTTTTTTTACAGAAATCAAAATTAGCGACCAAAGTTGGTCGCTAACTATAAATCAGATTTATTTTATATTTTATAAATTATTTAAAATTAATTAACTAAAAAAAGATTAAGATATGAATTAACTAAATTAATTTGTTCTTGTTTTATTTATATAGATGGAACATCGTACTTGGATGTACAATTTATCCTAATCGGCGGGGATTACGGGAGGATTTTGTAGAAGGGGTTGATGACTTTATTAGACATGCAATAGAACTTCCACCATACCAAAGTGGAGGATTAATTAGGTGCCCTTGTGTTAGGTGCGACTGTATGAGGTTTGAAAAATCGGAGGAAGTAAGACTTCATCTTTATAGGAAGGGGTTTATAGAGAATTACTTCGTGTGGACTAATCATGGAGAGGTCGATGGTAGCAATGGGAAATTTCATAACATGGTTGCGGGTGAAAGTAGTAGTTCGGTGGAGAATACAAATCGTGATTCTATAATTCATGATATGGTTGCAGATGCTTTTGGGATGAAATTTGGCGGTGAGACCAATGAAAATGTTGAACAAACTCCTAATGATGACGCAAAATATGTTTTTGAACAGTTAGAGGAAGTTAGTCGTCCATTAAGGGAAAGAAGTCTGCACTCTGAGCTGCATGTTGCAGTTAGATTACTAATTATAAAATCTGATTGGGATATTTCTCAAGCAGCCATGGACTCTTTCATTGACCTTATGAGTGAACTAGTTGACCCTAATATCAACTTACCTGGTGATTTCTATAAGGCAAAGAGATTGGTTTCTAAGTTAGGACTTTCGTCAATGAGAATTGATTGTTGTGAAGATGGTTGCATGTTATATTATAAAGATGATGCAACTTTAAACAGTTGTAAATTTTGCGACAAGCCTCGTTTCAAGAGGCTTTCCAGCGGGAATATGGTCGCTATCAAGGCGATGCATTATTTACCTCTTATACCTAGGTTAAAGAGGTTATAGGATTCGCTGAGTTCTGCTTCTCATATGAGATGACACTTTGAAAATAGAAGACCACCTGGTGTTATGTGTCATCCTTCAGATGGAGAAGCTTGGAAGTACTTTGATAGGACATATCCAGATTTNATATTCATGTTGGCCTGTCTTTCTTACACCTTATAATCTACCACCAGAGTTGTGCATGACTAGTCCATATATATTCTTAAATTTTATTATCCTGGGTCTACGTAATACAAAAAGTTTGATTGATGTATATTTGCAACCTTTGATTGATGAGCTAAAACAATTGTGGTACGATGGTGTTGAAACATATGACATATCAACCAAGCAAAATTTTAATTTGCGTGCTAATTTAATGTGGACAATTAATGATTTTCCTGCGTATGGAATGTTGTTTGGGTGGATGACTGCTGGTAAGCTAGCTTGTCCTTACTGCATAGAAAATAGTAAAGCGTTCACTTTGAAACATGGCCGAAAGCAATCATGGTTTGATTGTCATCGTCAATTCTTGCCTCCTGATCATGAGTTTAGAAGGATAAAAAATACATTCAAAAAGAATAAAATGGAGTATGATTCTCCACCTCCGATACTATCAGGTGAGGAAATTTGGGAGAGGGTCCAGAACTTCAGTAAAGTTACTGAAACTCCACCTTATAGATTCCCCGGATACGGCATTACTCATAATTGGACGAAACAAAGTATATTTTGGGAGTTGCCTTATTGGAAGGATAATCTTCTCCGTCATAACCTTGATGTCATGCATATTGAGAAGAATTATTTTGACAATTTGTTCAACACAGTGATGGATGTTAAAGGTAAGACAAAGGATAACCCGAAGGCTAGAATGGACTTACAAGAATATTGCAGGCGGCCTGAATTATACTTGCAGACAGAAAACAATGGTAAGATATTCAAGCCCAAAGCAAGTTACACATTCACTTTGGAAAAAAGACGGCAAATTTGTGATTGGATAACGAAATTGAATATGCCTGAGGGTTATGCGTCGAATCTTGGAAAAAAATTTGATATGGAGGTAGGGAAGTTGAGTCATTTGAAAAGTCATGACTGTCATGTTTTCATGGAGACCTTAGTGCCTATTGCATTTTGTGGTTTGCCTGAAAGAATTTGGAAACCCATCACAGAGATTAGTTTGTTTTTCAAATACTTGTGTTCTTCCACAGTAAGGAAAGAAAACCTACTCCGGATGGATCAGCATATTCGTGTAACATCTACTAAGATGGAAAAGATATTTCTATGTGGTTTTTTTGATGTGATGGAACACCTTCCAATCCACCTTGTACACGAGGCACGACTTGGAGGGCATGTTCAATACAGATGGATGTATCCCTTTGAGAGGTAATATTATAAGTTTCATATAATTTTCTGTTTATGTGAATGTTCTTGGCTAACCTGAAAATATGTAGGACAATTGGTAAATGCAAACAATTTGTTAAGCAGAGGAATATGATTGAAGGATCTATATGCGAAGCTTATCTTGCAAAGGAAACTTCTCATATTTGCTCTTATTATTTGGAGAGTAAGGTGAGGTTTGCTGGGAATAGGCCCAATAGGAACACGGTCGAATGTGTGAATGATCCATTATATCCGCCTATGTCCATATTCAATCAACCAGGCTGATGTTCTAAGGATGTTAGAAAGAGAAGTTTGAGTGATATGGAGTACAAGTCAGCTACACTTCATGTGTTACTAAATTGTCCCGAAGTTGTACCATTTCTCAAGTAAGTATTGATTTAGTAGTTATCAAAATATAAAATTTAATGTGATTACATCCTAATGCAACTACTAAAAATATTTGATGTGTCATAGTCACGTTGTGGGTCAATTTGGCCATGATGCTGTATATACGGGATTTGTTACGTGGTTTAAATAATTTGTAAGTGTATCCTTGTAATATTCTAACACTATGTAGGTAAACAATGTTTGGGAACACCAACTTATGAATTTTTTTAACAATATGTAGGTAAATAATCTAAATAATGGTGTAAATCAATTTTTGAAAGATATATCTTGGGGACCTGGGCTTCAGGTCACAACAATTTCTAAGTACGTTGTGAATGGTTATAAGTTTCATACAGAAGATTGCTTTAAAAATAAAAATAGCAACAACAGTGGGGTGTGGGTTAAAGGAGGTGATGGCAATCATGTTGGAGATATTGATTATTATGGTGTGCTCAAAGAAATAATTCAACTAGAATATGCAGGTTGGCCATATAAGAAATTGATACTCTTTAGATTCAAGTGGTTTGACCCACATCCAACAAGAGGTACAAGAGTACACAACCAATACAACATAATTGAGGTTAATCATACGAGGGAGTATGATCGCTATGATCCTTTCATAATTGCACATAATGTTAGGCAAGTGTATTATGCTCCTTATCCATTGCGGCGGAATAAGTCCGATTGGTGGGTTGTAATTAAAACTAAGCATGTAGGTAGGGTGGAAGTCGAGAATATGTTAGATGTTGCTTATCAAAACGATATCTCCAGTGTTCACCAAATAGTAGACGAACTTTTAGAAAATGATTTGGAACATCCTGCACACATATTGGAAGAAGTTGATACAAATGAAGTAACAATTATAGAAAATGAGGAATTAGAATCAACTGATGAAGCTCAAACTAGTGAGGAAGAAGAATTCTCTGACAAGGAACAATACGTCGATGAACTTTAAAAAGTTGGTTTCTTTAATAACTCTCGTTTTATAGCTAGTTTCTTATATGTTTCAATCTAAATATGTATTACATTATGCAGATGACAGGCAAGGGTCGAGGTAATTATGACCCTACTGGTTCTCGGGGTCGATAAAAGGCTAGTAAGGGAAAGAGGAGGGTACAAGATAATCCTCCATCTTTTCCACCCTCTTCAGAGATGCCGATGCCTGCGCCTATGTCTTATCCTCCACCTGATGGCTATTATGAGGTGCCACAGCATCACCAGCCCTACATCTTTGTGTAGACACTGGGTCTTTCATCACAGGGCCATAGGATTGTACGTCCGTCATACAGTCCAGCTGCCTCACGACCACATGGATCACATCCATCCGTGTCACAGCCACGGGGTCACAGCCACTTGCGGTCGATCCAGCTATGTCGCAGTCACAGGGATCACAGCCATCTTCATCAGGGACTCCATCTATTTCAAGCCTTCGCCTGCGAGATAGTAGCTCTGACCCCCTACACTTCCACACATGCCTCTAATGTACAAGTTTCGGACGATGATGTTGATGATGACGAGGAGGTGCATCATGATCAGTATGGCAGGATCATCATAGTCCCTGAGGGTGATGGGTAAGAGTAATTTGTTATTTTTACGTTTATTATTTTGTACAGTTTGTACTAAGATATTAATGTGTTCTCCATTTTTATTAAATTGCAGGCTCATCTCGAGTAATATTACTACGAGGATAATCACCAAAGCCACCAGAAAGCTTTATGATGCCCGCTATACGAGTTGGAGTGAATTCACATTCACGCTGAAGGAGCAAATTTTCAATGAATTTAAGGTATAAATGTTCTTTTAAGAAGTATAATTATTTATATTTATGATATTTCCATATAATATTTAAATTTTAAAATACAGAGCAAGTGTGTATGGGAACACCACTATAGCGTGGAAGTGGTTGCAAATTTTAATCTCAAAGCTCGAAAGCGGTTGTCGCAGAGTTTCTCCAAAGCTAGACAGTTCAACAAGAAGCCTGGTTGGTTGCTTCAACATTTATGGGAGGATTTGAAAAGGCAAAGGCTTACCGCAACCTTCTTACAGAAGAGCGAAAAAGGAAAGAAAACTCGCGCATCCGAGAAGGGAGGGTCCTTGCACACTAGAGGTGCGATCAGCCAAGGGACAATAAAAAGAAGATTGGTACATAATTGATTAATTTATTTTAATTTTCAAAGTATATCTATTCTGTTTATTAACTAAAATTTATGAGTTTTCAGGAAAAGAAGTTGGGCCGTCCAATGAAGCAAGATGAGTTATTCAAAGAGACTCATATTGTCAAGAAGAAGAAAGAGACGGATCAAGAAAGGTGGGTCGAGGGCCGAGCCTCGATTGTACATGTAAGTTTTCACTTTTCATTAAGTATTTTGATTTACACTTATATAAGTTTTGAAATACTAATTCAATGTAATTTTTCTTATAGGATCGCTTCACAGCTGACGTGGAGGAATTCATACGCAGTCAGCCACCTAATGAGTCGGGCGAGGCAATCCAACTTTCGGACGAGGATGCTGAAAGAATATGGATGGAGGCTGCTGGCGGTGCAAAATAGGGGAAGGTATACGGGCTTCCTACTAAGAAGTTCCATCGCTATCACTGTGGAATGCAAGGAATAGGGACTTCCTCGCAACGCGAGCAACTTCGTGGGGAGAGCCTCACCGCTATGCCGGAGAGTGTGAGAAAGCTCACATCCGAGCTAGAAGCTGCCAAGGAAAGATAAAAGCTTAGAGATGCTCAGTACGTTGGCATGCAAGCTTAGTACCATGGCATGCAAGCTCAGATCAAAGCTCTCCTAGCTTCTGGAGCTTTTTCGATTCCCCGATCTCGCGAGTCATTGCTAGAGGCTCAACTTGAACGTGAGCGTTCCTTCCGTCCTCCCCGTGCTAGTTCCTCCCGTCCTCCCCGTGATCGTTATTCTCGTCCTCCACAAAATGACCCTTCTCATTACCGTCTTGATAATGAAGCTTCATCAGACGATGATGATAATGATGTTGAATGAAACAATCCTTGAGTACTTTTATATACTTTGAACAAGACAATATAACTTTGGTCCGTTTTCGAATGGGCTTGTAATAAGTATTAACTTAGTTTTGTTAGTTTAATGTGTTAGTTCTATTGAACTTTATACTTTGTTGGTTTTAATATTGGTTTTAATGTTGTTGTTGTGTTATTGTTGTTGTTGTTGTGTTGTTGTTGTGTTGTTGTAGTTCGTATTGTTGTTGTGTTGTTATAGTTCGTATTGTTGCAGTTCGTATTGTTGTTGTTGTTGTTGTAATAGGATTTGGTATGCTGGCAGGTGGTGTAGCTGCCAAAATAGGTAGTTTCTGCCAAAATAATACCCAGAAAAGCGACCAACTTTGGTCGCTATTCTATAAAATAAAAAAAATCTGGGCAATAGCGACCAAAGTTGGTCGCTAACTAACTCAGATTTTCAGAATAGCGACCAACTTTGGTCGCTATTTTATTAAAAAAATATTTTTTTCTGAAAATTGGCGACCAAAGTTGGTCGCTTATTTAATAAAAAAAATTAAATTGTTGAAATTAGCGACCAATTATGGTCGCTTTATATTAAAAAAAATTAAAAAAATTATAAAATAGCGACCAACTTTGATCGCTATTTTCTAGATTTTAAAATATTATAGTGACCAAAGTTGGTCGCTTTTTTCGATACCGGAATATTTAGTCCTTAGTGATCAACTTTGGTCCCTAAATTAAAGGGACCAACGAAAAAGCGACCAAGCCATTTTGGATGCCTTTTGGTCGCTTTTGCACTGTTTACCGACTAACTTTGATCGCTTTTCGAGGTTGCTTTTTCCGAATTTTTAGTAGTGTAAAAGATATTTTGGTTTACCTATACAACTCACTTTGTTGTAAAGTAGAACGAGCCCACAACCTTCAAAATTTGGAATTCCACTTTGTAATTGCAGTATACTTTAGCTTCTTGCTTGGGAAGCATTTGCCGGATATTTTTCTCTATATAAATACATATAAAAAACTACGAACTAATCTGAAGTTTCCTTTCTCAAAAATGATATAACTGATTGTTTTGCTTACCTGATTAATGGGCATGAGCTTCTTCTTTTAGGTGAAGGGAATTGGAAAATAATTGAGCTGGACTATCGGTTTGAACGCACATACAACGTTTAGCAGGCCTTAAAATCCATTTTCCTAATGGGCCAATATGAGAAAAGTTTTGGGATATTATCATTTTTAGCCCGCGTCAGAAACTATTTATAATTGGTAGTCGAAAAGTGTATCAAATTTGTATAATATTTGTATATAACATATAGTGTGTGTGTGTATATATATATACAAAAATTATACAATTTTTTTGGCTATTATTTTGAGAGTGGTTATACAGTGTCATTTTTCTAAAAGTTTTTTTTGGGAAATCTACATCGTGTTACGTGTAGTCCTTCTCCAGAATCAGAAGGTTGCGTGTTCGTTTCACGTCGGGTTCACCAAAAATAATACGGTGGATATGATATTTCGATAAACGATAAAATTGTTTTTTCTGTTCTTT
>ML331924.1:0-17007 GCA_005239505.1 Nicotiana paniculata
ATATATGCTTAAGGAACAATTTCCAATTGAAAATATCGAAATTCACCCAAAAATCCGAAATCGATCAAAACCCGATCTCCGGGCCCGCATCCTGAAACTCAATTTTTTTTACAGAAAAGTGTTCTTCATCCTCCCACGATTCCGTTTATATAAAGAACACCAAAATCGGAGTCCGTTTGACCCCTCAAATCGACCCCTAAAGGTTTCTTATTCTCAAGCTCCAAAATCTCATGTTTCTACTGTTTTTCCATGAATTTACACTAGTTTTATGTTCTATAATCATCCATGATCGAGTTTTAATAATCAAAACACTTACCTCTATGAAGAACAAGGATTTCCCTCTTCAAAATTCATCCCCAAAGCTTTTTCCCGTACAAGAATGGTGTAAAATAAGGATTAAGTCGCGGAAGGGTTTAATTAATTATGCCCAGTGATTTCTTCACCGCGATCGCGGAATCCCTGTCGCGATCGCGTAGCACCACTCTCCAACCCCACGCGATCGCAGCTCTCCTCATGCGATCGCGAAGACCAATCAACCTCGCTCCGACGCGATCGCACTGTTCAATCTGCTCAACCTCTACGATCGCGAACTCACCTATGCGATCGCAGAGAGCAAAATTCTGCCCCTCTCAAATTGCACTACGTGATAGCGAATGTATCCTTGCGATCGCGTACAAGGACACCAGCAACAGAACACCAGATTTTTCAACAAATTCCTAAGGCCAAAAATGCCCGTTAACCACCCGATATCAATCCCGAGCCCCTCGGGACCCCAACCAAAGTTACCAACACATCCTATAACGTCATTCAAACTTATTTGCACTCTCAAAACACCAAAACTAATGTCAAAACACCAAATTTACATTGTACTGAAGCCTAAGAACTTTGAAATTTCAAAAATCCACCGATGATGCCGAAACCATTCAGAACAACTCCGATTGACCTGAAATTTTGCAGACACATCCAAACTGGCATTACGAACCTGTTCCAACTGTCAGAATTCCATTCTGACCCCGATAGCCTATTTTCCACTGCCGTCCGGAAATCGCCAAAAACTAACTTTCACCAATTCAAGCCTAACTCTACACCGGACATCACAAAAATATTCCGAACACACTACTAAGTCACAAATCACCTAACGAATCTATGAGCCATAAAATCCACACTCCGAGGTCGTTTCCCAATAAGTCAACTCTTAGTTGACTTTTCTCATTTTAAGGCTATTCTTAAGGACTAACTTGACTGAATTCTCATATAACCATTCCGATTTCAAGCCTATCAACTCTAACACATCAATAATAGAATAACCAATCTATAACAAGTCAATAACAGTAATTATAATGCAGGGTTTTTTTACGTAACGACGGACTGGGTCGCTACATTCTCCCCCTCTTAAACAAACGTTCATCCTCGAATGGGTCTAGAAACATACCTGGAGTCTCAAACAAGTGGGGATATTTGCTCTGCATCTCCCGCTCAGTCTCCCAAGTAGCTTCCTCCACTGGCTGACCTCTCCATTGGACCTTCACTGAAGCTATCTCCTTTGACCTCAACTTTATGACCTCGCGAGCCAAAATAGCCACTAGCTCTACCTCATAAGACATATCATCCTCAAGTTGAACTGTGCTGAAGTCTAACACATGAGACGGGTCACCAACATATTTTCTGAGCATCGACACATGAAATACCGGATGAACACTCGATAGACTGGGTGGCAAGGCAAGTCTATAAGCTACCTCTCCAACCTTCTGAAGCACTTTGAAAGGACCAATAAATTGCGGACTTAGCTTTCCTCTCTTGTTGAACCTCATAACACCCTTCATGGGTGATACCTTCAGTAGTACCTTATCCCCTTCCATAAAAGACACATCCCGAACCTTATGGTCTGCATAACTCTTCTATCTAGACTGCATCGTGCGAAGTCGCTCCTGAATCAACTTTACCTTCTCCAACGCATCCTGGATCAAATCTGTGCCCAATAACTTAGCCTCATCAGGCTCGAACCAACCAACCGGAGACCTATACCTCCTACTGTATAAAGCCTTATACGGGGCCATCTGAATACTGGACTGATAGCATTTGTTATATGCAAACTTCGCTAGTGGAAGGAAGTGATCCCATGAACCACCAAAATCAATTACACAAGCCCGTAACATGTCCTCCAAAATCTGAATAGTCCTTTCCGACTGCCCGTCGGTCTGAGGATGAAATGCAGTGCTCAACTCTACCTCAGTACCCATACCTCTCTGTACGGCCCTCCAAAATTGATATGTGAATTGAGTACCTCTGTCGGAAATAATAGAAATCGGAACTCCATGCAATCGGACAATCTCCTTAATGTAAATATCATCTAACCGCTCTGAAGTATAAGAAGTGCTGACAGGAATAAAGTGCACGGACTTGGTCAATCTATCCACAATGACCCAAATATCATCAAAACTCTTCGAGGTTCGTGGAAGCCCAACTACAAAGTCCATGGTGATCCGCTCCCACTTCCACTCCGGAATATCTAACCTCTGAAGTAATCCACCTGGTCTCTGGTGCTCATACTTGACCTGTTGGCAGTTGAGACACCGTGCTACATACTCAACAATATCTCTCTTCATCCGCCTCCACCAATACTGCTTCCTCAGATCCTGGTACATCTTCGCGGAACCCAGATGAATAGAATACCGCGAACTGTGAGCCTCTGCTAATATTAACTCCCGAATACCATCCACATTGGTCACGCAAATACGGCCCTACATCCTTATAACCCCGTCATCATCAATAGTCACATCCCGTGCATCACCCCGACAAATTCTATCCTGAAGAACTTATAAGTAGTGGTCATAATATTATCGTGCCTTAATCTGTTCAAATAAAGAAGACCGGGAAGCCATGCTAGTTACCACTCGCGGAGGGTCTGACAAATCTAATCTCACAAACTAGCTCGCTAAAGCCTAAACATCAAGTGCTAACGGTCGCTCTGCTACTGAAAGGTAAGCTAGGCTCACCAAACTCTCGACTCTGCGACTTAAGGCATCGCCACTACATTTGCCTTTCCCGTGTGATACAAAATAGTTATGTCATAGTCCTTAAGAATATCTAACCATCTCCTCTGGCGCAAATTCAAGTCCTTCTGCCTTTGCAGATACTGCAAGCTATGATGATCAGTGAAAATCTCGCACTGTACCCCATACAAGTAATGCCGCCAAATCTTTAAGGCATGAACAATGGAAGCTAACTCAAGATCGTGCCCTAGATAATTCTTCTCGTGCACCTTCAACTATCTGGACGCGTAGGCAATCACCCTACCGTCCTGCTTCAAAACCGCTCTCAATCCAACACTAGAAGCATCACAATAGACTGTGTAAGAACCCGAACCCGTAGGCAATACCAATACTGGATCTGTAGTCAGTGCTAACTTGAGCTTCTGAAAGCTCTCCTCGCATTCATCGGACCACCTGAATGGATCACCCTTCTGGGTCAAAGGTGAAGCAATAGAAGAAAATCCCTCCACGAAGCGACGGTAATAACCCGTCAAGCCCAAGAAACTCCTAATCTTCGTAGATGAGGACGGTTTGGGCCAACTCTGCACCGCCTCTATCTTCTTTGGGTCCACTTGAATACCCTCACTAGACACTATGTGACCCAAGAAAGCTACTGAACCAAGCCAAAACTCACATTTGGAGAACTTTGCATAAAGCTTTTCCTCCCTCAATCTCTGCAACACAACCCTCAAATGTTGAGCATGCTCCTCCTGGCTACGAGAGTACACAAGGATGTCATCAATGAACACAATAACGAATAAATCAAGGTAAGGCTGAAACACGTTGTTCATCAAATGCATGAACGCGGCTGGGGCCATGCGGTAAGGAGGAATAGAGATAGGTTGGGTCTCAGGCACTAAGTCAATACCAAAATCAATGTCCCTGTCAGGTGGCATACATGGCAGGTCTGCTGGGAAAATGTGCGGGAACTCACGGACCACGGGAACATAATCAACGGAAGGAGTCTCACTACTAACATCCCTCACAAAGGCCAGATAAGACTCACACCCCTTCCCAATCATACGATGAGCCTTCAGAAAGGAAATCACTCGGCTAGGACCGCACTCCACCGAACCTCTCCACTCAATCCTCGGCAATTCTGGCATCGTTAAGGTCACGGTCTTGGTGTGACAGTCGAGAACCGCATGGTATGGAGATAGCCAATCCATGCCTAAAATCACATCAAAGTCAACCATGCTAAGTAATAATAGAGCTTCCCGGGTCTCCCGACCCCCAATAGATATAATACAAGATCGGTACACCCGGTATACCATAACAGTATCCCCACCGGAGTCGACACATGAACAACTGAAAATAAGGACTCACGGGGTGTATCCAAGAAATGTGCAAAGTATGAAGAAACATATGAATACGTAGAACCAGGATCAAATAATACTACAGCATCCCGGTGACAGACTGAGATAATACCTGTAATCACTGCATCTGATGCTATGGCATCTAGTCTGCCCGGAAGTGCGTAGAAACGGGCTTGCCCTCCACCTGACCGACCTTCCCCTCTAGGGTGGCCTCTGCCTGACTGACCTCCACCCTTGGCTGCTTGAGCGGGTGGTGTAGAAACTGGTGCTGAAGCTGGAGGCTGGTTCCTGTGCTGAAATGAACTACCAGAAAGGCGGGGACAATACCTCTTTATGTGACCCAGATCCCCACACTCGAAACAACCTCTACCACCAATTAGAGATGGGGACTGAAGGGAACCCCTCGAACCTGGGTAGCTGATAGAAGAACCATGTGCTGAGGAACCCTGAACTGATGGTGGCCGAGATTAGCTCTGGACTGGAAGTGCATTGAATGAGGAACGGTCCGGATGAGAGCTACGGGGACCGTGTCCTGATGAAGCACCACTGTAAGCTGGACGGGCTGGCGGAAGAGGCCTGAATGGTCTTCCTCTGTTGTGCCGAGATTGACCTCCCGAGTGATCACCACTATAATTACCAGAACCTCGAGGCCTCTTGGCCTCTCTCTCCACACGCTCCTACCGGTGCACTGACTCAATCTCCCTGGCTATGTCAACTACCTCCTCAAAAAAAGCACCGGATACCCTCTCCCTAGTCAAAAAAACCCGTAGCCGGTAAGCAAGACCATCAACAAATCTCCGAATCTTCTCCCTGTCTGTGGGAACTAGCCAGATGGCATGACGGGCTAACTCAGAGAACCTCATCTCATACTGCGTCACGGTCATGTCTCCCTGACGCAACTGCTCGAACTCTCTGTGCAGCTCCTCTCGGCGAGACTGTGGTATATACTTCTCCAGAAAGAGAATGGAGAACTGGTGCCATGTAAGGGGCGCTGCATCAGCGGGTCTACGCCTCTCATAGGCCTCCCACCAAGCAAGTGCAGCTCCTGAAAACTGGAATGTAGTGAATGGAACCCCGCTGGCCTCTAATATCCCTGCGGTACGTAGTATCCTCTAACACTTGTCCAAGAAGGCCTGGGCATCCTCACCCTATGTACCCCCAAAAGTCGGAGGCTGGAGCCTGTTGAACCTCTCCAACCTATGCTGCTCATCATCAGCTAAAGCTGGGACCACATAATCCTGTACCGGAGCAATCTACTGCACTAGGGCTGCCCCAGGTGTCTGAAATCCCTGGGTGACCTGCTCAAGTGTCCGAGCAACTAGAGTTTGGATGCCTCCCCCGACTTGAGAAGTTGTAGCAGTAGTGGACATAGCGACGACCTGTGTCAAGCTGGTGCACACCGTCAAAATCTGGGTTAGGGTCTCCTGAAGACCCGGAATCACAATGGGCACTGCTGGTGCCTGAGTCTGCCCCGATGGGATCTCAGCTGCGGGGACCTTCTCCTGAGTAATGAGAGGGTCCACAGGTGCTTCCCCAGCTGCTGTGCGGGCTGCACCCCTCCCTCTTCCACAACCTCGACCTCGGGCTGGTCCTGCTGGGATCTGGTCACAACTATCATTAGCACGAGTCCTCACCATCTATGAGAGAATGAAAACAATATAATCTTAGTTTCAGAGTTCAACAGAGTCGCACGACAGAATTCAAAGAATGTGAGATTTTTCCTAAAGGTTCTGTAGCCTCTCGAAGATAAGTACAAATATCTCCGTACCGATCCGCAAGACTCTACTAAACCTGCTCATGACGGGTGAGACCTATTTAACATATCGCTCTGATACCAACTTGTCACGACCCATTTCCGGTGTCGTGATGGCGCCCGTCGTGGAACCAGGCAAGCCACCCATTTTATCTAACTAAATACAATTTCCCATAAAACGCCATTTTTAACAAGTCTGAAATCAATAATAATAATAATAATAATAATAATAATAATAATAATAAATCCAATATTTTTGGAATAACCAGTTTATGAAATTAAAAGACCAAACCCTACTAACCCCGGATCCAGTGTCACACAGTCATTAATAATAATAATAATAATAATAATAATAATAATAATAATAATAATAATAATAATAATAATAATAAATCCAATATTTTTGGAATAACCAGTTTATGAAATTAAAAGACCAAACCCTACTAACCCCGGATCCAGTGTCACACAGTCATGAGCTACTACCACTTAATACAATCAAAATAAATGACTAACATAGTCTGAAAATAAATACGATAGGTAGAAAGGAAAGAGAAGATGAGATCATGGTCGCCAGCTGCTACCTCGTCAACTCTGATGAAACTGTTGTGCTCCCTGACCCGAGCTGGATTCCTCTGTACCTGGATATGCACACACGGTGCAGGGGTAACGTGAGTACACCAACTCAGTAGTAACGAAACCAAACTACGGGCTGAGAGGTAGTGACGGACTAAACCTCCGACAATTCAAACAACATTATACAAATTGGACATGACAGTAATATATCAGGAAATAAACACGATGTATCAAGATATGTTTGTAACTTTGCATACTAGCATGAATGCATATATAACCATGAATGATGTATACTCATTAATCAAGATCTCATAAGGTGGTCCACTCAGTACTAGAATATGGCCTTCAGGCCCAGGGAAGTCCATCCCAGATATTACATAAACACTAGTGACACAGTCACGAAGTACTGAGGAAAAAGGCTGATCCAGCCCCCACGAAGAAATCCATCTCCAGAACATAATAACCACGGAGAAATCCATCTTCGGAACATAATAAACACGGAAAAATCCATCTCTGGAATATTTGTGCGCTCACTGGGGTGTATAGACTCCGGAGGGGCTTCTTCCAGCCCAAGCGCTATATCAAGCCAACGAAGGCATGATTTCAGGATCGCTGCGGTGTGCAGTCCGACCTCATAACTGTCTCAAAACCAGGCTCCAGGCCTCACTCAGCCAGTACCTTCCAGTCTCACTTACAATGCTCTAACATATGCAAATCAAACCAATGATAATATAGAATAAACTAGCAACTTACGAGACTGAGGCATGAAACATATACTATAATAGGACAGAGTACATGAAAGCAATAATCACAGATAGAGACAGCATTTGTCACGACCCATTTTCCCACACGGGTCGTGATGTCGCCCAACGACGGGGTTAGGCAAGCCAACATAAATTACACTCAGTGTTATCAACACGGGTCGTGATGGCGTCCAACGACGGGGTTAGGGAAGCCAACATAAATTACACTAAGTGTTATCCTTCCCATGTGATTTATTATTCCATCTTTTACCAGTTTTAAACATTTATTAACATGATAGTAGCCTGTGACATAAAAATTAAAGCCATCTGATACGTGAACCACACGGTAAACACATGTATGAAAATGCAGCCCAAAATCCCAAAATGTACACACGTGTGTGCCAGAAACTAGTGTCACGAGTGTCGCGGGCAACTATCAGAAATACATCAGAGTACATAAATATATACAATCCCATAGTCTGGATGAAATAGACGGGGAAAATAACAAAAGGAAACTCCAAGGTGATGCTAGGAAATCGCCAGGAAGAGCAGCTCACCGTGAAGTATAACCAACCCCGGTCAATATCTGGCACCGGACTGATGATCAGACGTACCAATCTCCGGACATGTACAGTCAAGTATAGAAGAAAAGAAAGTGCAGCGTGAGTACATACATAAATATGTACCCAGTGAGTATCCCGCCTAACCTCGAAGAAGTAGTGATGAGAGGTCGACTCGATACTCACTAAGGTCCGACAATAATAATGTAATTCAGGATATAAAGAAAATAGTAGGCATGTAACAGAGTACAATAAATAAGAAGAACTCACAGAGTTTCCAAATAAACACTAGAACAATAGCAACTCCCTTTTTATTCTTCCTCAAAACCATAATCAAATCTTAAGTCGGGAAACAGTACCGAGCAGACATACGCGTGTGTGTGTAAAACAATTGGCTGGAGTCATAAAGGAGAATAGCTATGCACTGTCGGGGATCGACCGGCCCGTACCAAGAGTGCATGCTCACCGTGTAATCATATCAATAGTAGCTATGCACTGTCGGGGATCGACCGGCCCGTACCAAGAGTGCATGCTCGCCGTGTAATCATATCAATAGTAGCTATGCACTACTGGGGATCGACCGGCCCGTACCAAGAGTGCATGCTTACCAATAATCAAGCCTACGCACTGCCGGGGATCGACCGGCCTGTACCAAGAGTGCGTTTATTATGAAATCATGTAGTATCATGGTATAACTTCGTCCATGCACTGCCGGGGATCGACCGGCCCGAACCAAGAGTGCATTCTCAATTAATTCCCTGTGCACTGCCGGGGATCGACCGGCCCGTACCAAGAGTGCACTAATAATCCACCGTGGCGTACGTCCCGCTCCCATAAGAGTGAAGGAAACTTACATATCGCTCGCGGAAGGTAAATTGCAAAGCGACAACATGCGCGTACCAATTATCAAGCCTACTTCACAAATTGGACTTTTCAGATTGTTTAATCAAATGGAATACTCAAGGAGACAGTGATATATTCACGCAAGAACATGTAGTAGGCAATTTATTTCAAAGCAGAATACAAGGCATGTTGTGGTCCTAAGCTACCCGGACATGATAGGCGTAGTCGCTACGTGCGGACTCTCGCCACGTGGTATGCACCTATCCCCAAAAACAATACATGCAACATATAGAATACCTATGGGGATAATTCCCTCTTACAAGGTTAGAAATGGGACTCACCTCGACAAAGCACTCCTCGGACCAAGGATCGGGTCAAAAGATGCGTCTGAAACTCCGAATTTACTCTTTATGGCTCACAACTAGCCAATCATAATATAATTAAGTAAATTTCAGTCCCAAGAAGGAGAACTAACAAGAAATTCCAAAATTCAAGCATTCTTGACGATTCTTGAAATTTCGAACCCGAGTCCACACGTTCAGATTTCGAAAATTCTTGAAGGAATCTTTTACCCGAGGTCTAAGGGTCGTAATTACATAATTTATTTAGGGATTCATGGCTAAAAATGAAGGTTTCGCTATTTTCCCAAACCCCACGAATTTCCTAGCAACTCCGATGCATTTTTAGGATAATTGAAAGGGAATTTTGTTTAAATTTGATGTTAAAAGTCATGATGAGGACAAGGAAATTACTTACCTGGATGGATGGAATCGTGGGCAGCCATTTCCCTAGCTTGAAGGAGCTCTAATGGAGGTTGGGATTGTTAGAGTTGAAGAAGAACCCGAAATTGGCATTTAAATAGGTCTGCCTCACAGATATTTCTGCGCCTGCGACCTTGAGACCGCAGGTGCGGTCTCGCGCCTGCGAAGGAAACTCCGCGCCTGCGGAGTCACGCCTGCGAAGGAAACTCCGGGCATGCAGAGTCGCGCCTACGAAGGAAACTCCGCACCTGCGAAGTCGCGCCTGCGATGAAGACTCCGCGCCTGCGGCCACACCATCAACTGTGCACCAGCAGTGGCTTCTGCTGGTTTTTGGCCTCGTGCGGGGTCCGGGAGGCCCCTGGACCCACCTGATTCCCTGACCAAATATACCAACGATTCCCAAATCATAACACAAACTCGCTCGAGCCTCCGGAACACTCAAAACAATGCTAAAAACTCGAATTCACACCCCCAAACCTCAAGAACCAAACTTAGGAATTTTAAGTTTTCTAACTTCGCTAACAACGTGCCGAACTGACCTATACATCTCAGAACGTCACCAAATTTCACAGGTTACTCACACAACATCCTACAAACTTGACCGTGCTATCAAATCTCCAAAACAACATCATATACACCAAATTAAGCCTCAAAGTCCATGAATCCTATCAAATTTCATAAAATATCAAGTATTCCATTTTTAAGTCAGAAACACGTCAAACGAAATCCGATTTCGACCAAACTTTTCAGAAAGTGGCTAAAACATATATAAGACCTGTACGGGGAGTCGGAACCAAAATACGGGCCCGATACCATTACTTTCTAATCAGATTTCATTTTCAATTTACTTAAATATTTTCAGAAAACAAATTTTCTCAAAAATTCATTTCTCGGGCTTGGGACCTCGAAATTCGATTCCGGGCATACGCCCAAGTTCCATATTTTCCTACGGACCCTCCGGGACCGTCAAATCACGGGTTCGGGTCCGTTTATCCAAAATATTGACCGAAGTCAAATTTATTTATTTTAATATCAAATCTTGGCATTTTTCACAGAATTCCTTATTTAAGCTGTACGGGTACACACCCGGACTAAGCACACAAATCGAGGCAAATACAAAGGAGGTTTTCAAGGCCTCTAGAGTACGGGATGGATGATAACATAGGTGATGACCCCTTTGGGTCATCACATTCTCCCCCTCTAAAATAATCGTTCGTCCTCAAACGGACAGAAGAAAGAAGTACGTGAGTCGGGAAATAAATGAGGGAACGGCTCCACATATCGAACTCGGACTCCCAGGTCGATACCTCAGGAGGCTGACCCTCCACTGAACATGAACAAAAGGGAAACTCTTGGATCTCAACTGGCGAACCTGCCGATCCAGGATGGCTACCGGCTCATCCTCATAAGATAAGTCCTTGTCCAATTGGACAGTGCTGAAGTCTAACACGTGGGCTGGATCGCCGTGATACCTCAGAAGCATGGACACATGAAAGACTGGATGTACGACTGATAAGCTAGGTGGCAATGCTAGTCTATAAGCCACCTCTCCAACTCGATCAAGAATATCAAACGGACCAATGAATCTAGGGCTAAGCTTGCCCTTCTTCCCAAATCTCATCACGCCCTTCATAGGCGACACTCGGAGCAATACTCGCTCACCAACCATGAAAATCACATCTCGAACCTTGTGATCTGCATATCTCTTTTGCCTAGACTGAGCTATACGAAGCCTATCCTGTATGATCCTGACCTTGTCCAAGGCCTCCTGAACCAAATTTGTACCCAACAATCGAGCCTCTCCCGGCTCAAACCATCCAACCGGAGATCGACACCGCCTACCATATAAAGCCTCATAAGGAGCCATCTGGATACTCGACTGGTAGTTGTTGTTGTAGGCAAACTCTGCTAAAGGCAGGAACTGATCCCATGATCCTCCAAAGTCAATGACACAATCCCGGAGCATATCCTCTAATATCTGAATAGTTCGCTCGGACTGCCCATCCGTCTGAGGATGAAATGTTGTGCTCAACTCCACCTAGGTGCCTAACTCTCGCTGAACTGCTCCCGAGAATCGCGAGGTGAACTGAGGGCCTCGATCTGAAATGATAGATACTGGCACACCATGAAGGCGACCGATCGCCCGGATGTAGATCTCAGCTATCCCCTCGGATGAATAGGAGACTTCCACATGAATGAAGTGCGTTGACTTGGTCAGCCTATCAACAATGACCCAAACTGCATCGAACTTCTTCCGGGTCAACGGGAGTCCAGTAACAAAGTCCATAGCAATGCGCTCCCATTTCCACTCAAGAATGGGCATCTGCTGAAGAAGGCCTCCTGGCCTCTGGTGTTCATACTTAACCTAATGGCAATTGAGGCACCTAGTCACATATTCCCCAATGTCCTTCTTCATTCGCCTCCACTAGAAATGATGCTTCAAATCACGATACATCTTCATAGCACCAGGGTGAATAGAATATCGAGAACTGTGTGCCTCCCCTAGAATACTCTCCCTCAGGTCATCAACATTAGGAACACATAAGCGGCCCTGAAGTCTCAGAACACCATCCTCGCCAATAGTAACCTCCTTGGACCTACCCTGAACCACTGTTTCCCGAAGCTCTGCCAAGCACGGATCATAGAACTGTCGGGCCTTAATCTCCCCCAATAACGAAGACTAAGCAACCACATGAGCTAGGACTCGTCGAGGCTCTGAAAGGTCCAATCTCAGCAACCGATTGGCCAAGGACTGAATATCCAATGCTAACGGTCTCTCCTCCGCTGCAATGTAGGCCAAACTACCCATACTAGCTGCCCGCATGCTCAAAGCATCTGCTACTACATTTGCCTTGTCCGAGTGATATAGAATAGTGAGATCATAGTCTTTAAACAACTCAAGCCACCTCCGCTGTCTCAAATTAAGGCCCCTCTGCTTAAGTAAATATTGCAAACTGCGGTGGTTAGTGTACACCTCACAAGATACACCATACAAGTAATGCCGCCAAATCTTCAAAGCATGAACAATCGCTGCTAACTCCAAATCATACACAGGATAGTTCCTTTCATGAATCTTCAGTTGGCGCGAAGCATAAGCAATAACCCTGCCATCCTGCATCAACACACATGTTAGACCGATACGCGAAGCGTCACAATATACCGTATATATCCCTGACTTAGAAGGCAATGATAGTACCGGGGCTGAGGTCAATGCTGACTTGAGCTTCTGAAATCTCGCCTCACAATCGTCGGACCATTGAAACAGGGCAATCTTCTGAGTAAATCTAGTCAATGGAGTGGCAATAGAAGAGAATCCCTCAACGAACCGACGGTAGTAGCCGGATAAACCCAAAAAACTCCTGATCTCTGAAGCTGAAGTAGGACGTGGACAACTTTGAACTGCCTCAATCTTCTGCGGATCAACCTTGATACCCTCACCGGACACCACATGCCCCAAGAACGCCACCGACTCCAACCAGAACTCACACTTGGAGAACTTACCATATAGCTTCTGTTCTCGCAAGGTCTGAAGCACTACCCTCAAATGCTGCTCGTGCTCACCTAGGATCCGTGAGTAGATCAACATATCATCAATGAAAACAATAACGAAGGAGTCAATATACGGCCTAAATACCCTATTCATCAAGTCCATAAATGTTGCTGGGGCATTAGTCAAGCCAAAGGACATCACTAAGAACTCATAATGGTCGTATCTGGTACGAAATGCGTCTTCGAAACATCAGAAGCCCGAATCATCAATTGGTGATAGCCTGACCTCAAATCAATCTCAGAGAACACACGAGCACCCTGTAGCTGATCAAATAAATCATCAATGCGTGGCAGAGGGTACTTGTTCTTGATGGTTGATCACGCTCAACTATGTCTAATAAAAGACCAAACGGGCATTGCAAATATAATCCGGGGTATTATGCCCAGAGTCGATCCCACAGGGAATTTACGTATCAATCAAGGCTTTAGAATACACAACTTTTACTCAATCAATTCTCTCAAGACTTTTTAATATAAATTGGTGATGTTTTACTAATTCTACTAACAATAATAATAACTAACAATTACTAACAATGTGTTGTAAACAATTATGATAAAAGGTCTAAGGTTATGGTTTCCCCGTCGGTGAACTTCCTTCTCGAATACTTCTTATAGTTTGATTACTTGTCTCTATCAATGAATGAACACTCTATCTACCATAAATCTCTCTCGAGTAATTATGATAATTTACTAGACGCACTCTCTCAAGTTACGCTAGCTAGATTGCATTACAGTTCACTTTAGATTGCACCCGAGGTATCGTTATCTCTAATTCAACCTCTAAACCCTCGGTATGACTTTCGTCTATACTCCGGGAGTGATGTTTTTCAAACAACTACCTAAATATGCACTCTCTCAAAAGTAGATACATAATAAATAGGAACGGCTAATTGAGGTCCATTCAATCAACTACAACAAGAACGTAGTTAAACAAATAGAGATTAATCAACCAATCAAAACTATATTAATATCACAATAAGTTTATCCCCCAACGGGTTCCACCAAAACCCTAGGTTAAGAAACTTAGCTACTCATATTCATAAGAACCAATTCTAGAATAACTTGCATAATGAAATTACAAAATAATAAGTAAAAGCTATGAAAATCAATGTTTGCTTCACTGAGTAGTAATCCACACGTTGTTCTTTTCTTCAATGGCTTCCTCCATTTCAAGTTGTGTTTTTGGGTCTATTTATATGTTTGGTATAAACCCTAAACATGTAGGAGACTTCTATTCCAACCGGGAAACACTTAAAACTCTTTAAACTCGGAATTGACCGGACCTCGGGACCCAGGTGTTTGGGCTCAAACGCCCCCTTAAAGCCAGGGCAGACCTGGCTTTAGGGCTCTAATGCCCCACTAACTCCAGGCTGACCCTGGCTTTAGGGGCCAAACGCCCCACTAACACCCGGGTTGGCTTGGCTTTAAGGCCAAAACGCTCGGGTTCCATCTCCAATGCACCTACACATGAAATAAACTCCATTATGCACATAAAAAGTGTATTTTTATCATTAACGCGCATAAAATATAAGGCATGTAACTTGTTAAACCATGAATTCTAGCCACGCATCAATACCCCACACTTAAACATTTGCTCGTCCTCGAGAAATCAACTACACTCATGAACACAACTTATTAAGCAAATCCCTTAACGCGTTATACCAAGAATTTTTAAAACATTTCAATCACAGAGGTGTGACATCCTTGCCTCAGTAGTTGACTCACATATACCATGCTTTATTCACAATCCACTAACTACTCTAACTTAGAGGTCAACAACATTACCTTTCCTTCGTGAATCATGTTCCCTCACCAAATTCAAGAGTTAGTTCCACACACAATGAAATTTAAGAACATAGGAACTTAAGATAGAAAGAATTCACTCACTCTCAGAAATAATATCCATATGCCACAAATGATGCACCATAGGCTTGCCCGTAGTGTACTACTCTACTAATCGAGCTCATTCAGTCTAGGATCAAGTAGGACTTTATTTGGTTGTAATGTAGGCTGCGGGACGGGTAGGATACATTTAGATATAAGAATGGCTACACCTCCCTAAGCACTTTAATACACATACTTTAGCTTTTCAACCTCACACTTATATTAAACCAACTCCACCTTCACATCAATGTTAATACCCCATACTTCTTTAAGCACAATTACATCAAGAGTCACCACATATATTTTTCTTTCACAACAATACAACTGTTTTTTTTCTTCTTTTTCTTTTTTTTTCTTTTCTCAAGTGACTCTTACTTTTTCAAAGAGTGTACATTTCTCCTTATTTCAGTTATTCCCCTCAAAAACCAACCTACCATCCCACACTTTAATTTTCCATATTTCATAACATTTCCAGTGCTTACGAGAGGTGACAAGGTTCAAATATATGATCGTTTCAAACAAAGGGGTATGGCTTGTAATGTGGCTGGCAAAGAAACAAGATTATAGGCTCAACGGGGTTAACTACGACACATAACAATTAGGTGGGTAAAATATAGATAGCTGGCTCAACAAAGAAATGCCTATATCACTTCCAAGACTGAACAAAACTTCTATTTCGCTTTGCACACACACGGCGCAAGTTCTAGACATCAAATGTTATGCACAGAATAACATACAAACCTCTCACACACTTGGCACATAACTCACTCAGGATTGGATCTATCACGACACTCCAGTCAAAGCAGTTAAGCAAAATTTAAGAATTCCTGATTTAATGTATTTATCCTGGAGTCAAAAAATTGAGCCTAAGCGTCACAACCAAAGTATTGACTATTCTCAAGGTATTAGCACGTTTCGAGATATTGCTACTATTAAGCCCTTAAACATGTGATTCCTACTCTTTAAAAATTAAAAACTACCTACACCCGGTTCAATTAAAACCCTTGGAAAAGAACTGTGGTCCAAAGAAAAACCAAGGGGGAATTACACACTACTTAAAACAAGAAAATCTTTTTTTTTTTGGTATTTTCTTTAGACTTACTTCCTTCAAGAAAATTGTCTAGGAGATCCATCGTCAGGAAGAGTCCATATATTTCTAATTAAATTTCTCTGCTTTGTTCTACTTGAAAAAAAACTTACCAACAAGAAAAGCTAAAACTACTAACAAGAAAGCACACTACACACAACAAATCACAACAAATATGTACAACACCCCACACTTAAATCATGCAGTGTCCTTAGTGCATCACATATAGACAAAACAAGAAATAAAAGTAAGGTGCAAGAAACTCTCTGATCCAAATAGCGTCGACATCCTTTCCATTAGTTTTGATTTCCATGCTCCTTCGAGCATCCGCTTGAATCACTTTATGCCTCTATTTTGAACTTATGAATTGGATCCCAAGTTTTGAATCTGCTCTATGATCATGCTCCTGAGGTAGTGGAACAAATCTGCCTGGCCCAATAAAACAATGTAGTAATATGCGCTTCTTGTCTTTTCGACGAAATGTGTACTCCTTACTTTCTGGCAAGAAGAATTCCAGAATGTAGGCATCTTGTTCTTTATCCCTCAACTCCTCAGGTGGTTCGGATAACTCTATTTGCATATCATCATCCTAGCACAATGTGAAAAAATGGTTGGACTGTGTACCAACATCCTCAACAATAATGACACTAGATTCAACAAAGTATGTATCATCGATGTCCTTGGTTAANCCAGTTCTTCACCGTTCATATCATCTAAATTCATCAAACATTCATCCAAAGGGTCCCCAACAGTCAGGGATGCATCATCTTTTTCTGGGATCACATTCACAACATCAATAAGAGAGCAGTCGGCGAACTCACTAGGTCGCCTCATATACTTCTTCACGTTGAAAGTGATTTCTTCATCATTGAGCCTCATCTTAAGTTCACCAATCTCACAATCGAT